>JAMLFT010006609.1:0-15827 GCA_026544285.1 Pachyrhizus erosus
ATTTTTAATTTTAATTATTTTTATATAGTTGTATGGATTAGATTTATAATTTTTATTTTTTAAAAAATCTCACTTAATATATATATTTTTCTCTATATATATCTATCTATATACATATACACACAAAAAATACACAATTTTTTTAAGTAGTTATGAGACCACTAACTTTAATTTTGATTATTTATATATGCTTATATGGATTGAATTTATAATTTTTAGTTTTCAAAAAGTTCTCACTTGATATGTTATCTATTTATCTATATATATTGATGTCAATGAAAATATTTTGTTAACGAATAAGAAATATAAATGAGAACCATATATAACTTTAATATATGATAAAAATGATATTGGGAGTATGTGATTTTTGGTGTTCAATTAATGCCTAAATTAGTGTATTGTGTGATGTTTATATGATGATTAAGTGGTGTTGGTGTCTAGTGCGGTTACTAGGTGAGTATTGTTTTCATAAGAAGCCTAAACAAATTATATTCGGATGTATAGATAAGAAATATGACATATATATTTTAAAAAAAAAAATATTTTTTAAAAATATCTTATGTAAATTATATTTTTAAAATATAACTAACATGATATATTGGAAATACATAAATTATATTTTTATAAGCTACTTTGCAAAAATAAGATAAGACAAATAAATGCTATTCATTATATAGGATTTACCTAAATAATATTAAAAAATTGCTATATTTCATAAGTAGGATTCCAATGTGATGAGCCGAATTTTCAAATATCACTTACGCTATTTAGAAATTTTTGTAAAAGCTACAATATATTAGCAAAATGTAAAAAAAACTAACATTAAATAGATAAGAAAAGACTAACATTTTATGTTAGTACCATTCACTGTAAAAATATTTAAAATAAAAAACAAAAATAAAATGATATTTTTGTAATTATTAGTAAAATAAAAACAAGAATAATTTAAAACTAAATAAGCCTTAAGATAATGCTTTATTTTTTATTTTCAAATGAATATTTTATTTTTTTAAATTATAAACATGTCATCATGTCTTATGTTTTTAAAATTTGGTAAAGGAAACAATACAAACGGACTCCTTTACAATTTGTTAAAATATTGATAAAAATAATAAACCAAAGATTGAAATAAAAAAAAAAAAACCAAATGTGCATAAAACAGTATGGATCATTTTGGGCCATCTATTTCTATTTGTTAGTGCCTAAATTACGAGAGTACATTGACTTGGGCTATCAAAATCTGTCCCTGCAAGATGAAAGGTGCACCATGGGCCTGAAAATGACCACCTCACATTGAGGTTGGCCATTTAACACAATTTGAACGACGTACTATCATCAACCTACACAAATTTCAAGAGGTTTTACGGATGCATCACCTCATAAATAAAACCTTGTTATTTGCGATAATGGTTTTTCTAGAACAGTATGCGCGTGTCCCACTTTTCTCCATTCATGTCGTAGATAAAACAAAACAAAAGCCTTTGTATTCGGTTTTATTTTATTATTTTTTTAACAACAAAATTTCAAAATTAAAAATCATTTTCAAATAAAAAGAAAAATGAAATAATTATCCAGTGAGGAAATTAAATGAGAAATATATGTCCTCCTCGATTCGATGCCGTGATGTCCACGCGATGTTACTTGTTAATGGTGGTGCATCTAAGAAAACCATTTCTCTTACAGTATTCTGCGGCATACGTATGTAACAAACCCAAATATGAGCACATGCAGTCCTTACAGCTACCACGTGCCTGTTATGTCATTGTTGTAGATTGTCCAACAGTTCATGCAACCCGTTAACCTGTTCAGTGGAGACTTTAGACATTGTTGGTGTGGTTGGATTCGGTGATATTCCCTGTCCATCATATTGGAGAAGGAAAAATAAAAAATAAAAAAATCACCATGCTTTGGAAGTAATAGGTAAGAGATGCATTTGATGTCGGAATATATCACAATATAACAATCTATTTGGAACCAAAGAAAGATGAAGGAAGGATGGAGAAAAACAATTATTTTCTTCCTTTCACCCTTTGGTGCCTTTTTAAAGGGTTTCCACTTTTTTAAATTCTAGAGGTGCACTTTAAAAAAATATGTAATTTACACCCACAATCATTAATTACAAAATCAATAGTTTGAAATTGTGATAAAATCATGTACATGTATAAACATATCTAAATTACAATCTCAACTTTTGAATTTTTTAATTAATAGTTAAAGTTAAATATATTTTTGTTTATAAACTTCATTTGAAATTCAATTTTAGTTTAATAAATAAATAAATGGGACAACCATATATATAAATTGTTTTTATAAACTTTATTTTTAATTCTCATCTTTTCACAAAATTTACTTTTAGTCCATTGATAATTTTTTGAATGGTCATCATCTCTCAACTAGTGTTCATAATGTTTTTAGTTCTTTATAAAGTCTCATTATTAAACAATAATGTGGTGACATTGATTCAAAATATTTTATAGTAGTTTTAAGACGTTACAAATTTTTTGATAGTATAAAATTGTTAGAAAAAATGTTTAAAAATTTGAAAAAAAAATAGATAAGGAGATGTGTAAAAAAAATAAAAATCAACAATCCATAATTCAATAATTTACTTGTTATCTCGCATCGTTCTCTTACCACCATTGTCATCTCATGTTTGTCCTCTGTTCATAGTATTACTTGTGGAGAAAAAAGGTCAAGAAAAATAAGATTAAAAATGCAAGAGTTTAGCATTTGTTTGAGAACTAGAGCTAGAGCTAGGGATTATGGTTTAGAAAGGTTTGATTATTGAAATTTATTTAGCTTTGGTGTTTGGAGTTTTGATTCATGGGTTTTGGTATTTATTGATTTTGTCAAATCATGGTTATTTGGGTTGTTCATTTGTGTATCTAGGATTGTTGATTTTATTTAGTGTGTCTCTTTTTCTTTTCAAATCCTCTTTTCTATTAATTTTACATCATTAAAAATTTATGACACTTTATAATCATTAGAAAAAGTCTTAAATCAATAATTTACCACATAACTAATATATTATCATATTATCACTTAACAATAATACTTTATGGAGGGATTAAAAATAATGATGAACATACTTAAGGAGTAAGATTCTTAAAAAATTATTATAAAATTAAAAATATTTTTTGTGAAAAGATGAGAAGCTAAAAATGTAGTTTATAATTTTTTTATATTTAGTTGTCACGTTGATAATGTAACAACTCACATGATTATCAACATGACTGTCATATTATTATTTAATAATAATATTTAATGATGATGACAAAAAATATTAACAAAAAAAATATAGAGACTAAAATTGATATTTTTTTGTTTAAGAATTTTACAAAAATTTAAAAATAAAAAATATTTAACTTCTGATAATTAATATTGCATTCTATTTTTTAAGGTACACTATCGACATTTTAGAAAAATTCAATTTTTTTAAAAGAAAAAAAATAAAAAAATATTATCCCACAACTATATATAATTTGTCTAATTTTAGATAAAAAAGAGAGGGGAAATTGCTTTATGTAATAGTAAAAGACTAAATTATCATTATTTTTGCATACTTTTCTCTTTTATTAAAAAAAATTATATCATTTTATATTTTAACTAATAAATAACCTACAAAATTACCTTAATTTCTACTTTTTCTTTTCTTAAACAAACATATCCTAACCAATTTACATTAATTAAAGAATAAGAAAAAAAAAGATAAATTGTCATTTTATCAACAAGACGATTTGCTTCTTAAAAAACCAAAAAGAAAAACATTACATTCGTTTTGACCAGTGTGAAATGTGAATGGATTCGTGGAAAACCATTCCAGAAGAATAATCTATTACTACTGTAGTATTTTATTGAATAGTTATTGGATCTTATTAATAATTATATTAATAAGTAAAAGAGTATTGAATAAACATATAGTAACAATTTAATAACAAAGTGAAAAAGTAAAAGAATATTGAATAAACATAATAAAATTATATGTTTTATTCCTTAAAAATTAATTTGAAATATTCATTAATGATTGCTTTATTTTTATTTATTTTGTATATTGATGTACTTAGGTGCTTTAAAAAGAAACATTTGACTAGAAGGTTGATTAGTCAATCCCCACCATTGACAACATGGGTTTTTCTTGCATGTTAAAATTCCGAGCTAACAACTACAATTCTTCATTCAGTCTTCCAAATTTTAATGCAATGTCACCCCGTCATCACGTTCACCAAGCCAATCCAATCAAACAGAAACAAAGAAATCAAAGAAAAACGCGCTTATGACTTGGATCGATGCGTTTCTTCCATCCTCCACCAAAGTCAAAATAGGAAACCTCACCAAATAATATAAACAATAACTTCCACTTCATATTTTAATCAATAAGGATAAAGCAGAAACAATTCTTTTTTGCCTACCCTTCTAAACATTTCTAATTTTCTTAATTTTATCGTCAAATTAAAATTGTTTGTTCACATGCCACTTCAATGAAAATCTTGTGGCGTATATAATTAGTATTTTGGGACAAATATTAAAAAATATTAATACGCCTTGTTAAATACTTTTTTTTTTTTACAATAATGATATAATAAACATCTTTTGATATAATTTGTTTTTACTTTTAGTGTATGTTTAATAATGTTTAAATTAAGAAACATAGTCGCCAACTTATCATTAATTTAAGTGAAGATGGATTCAAATTTTTTAAACAAATATTTTGTACAATAATATGATTAGTTAAAGAATTACGAAAAATAATACTTTTTTTAATTTATTAAGAATTTAAAAAATAAATCATTATTATTTTAAAACAAGTTAAATCAAACACATACTAACGATTTTATTAAAGAAAATTGTTAAAAAAATTAATTCTCCTATTTCATGAACGGTTTTGCCTTAAATAAAATTGCTTAAAAAAAATCTATACTCAAAATAAAAAAAAAAGTGTTACTTAAATTATTAAAAGTAAAATTTTATACTATAAAAATATGATACTTAAGGTGATTAACTAATTTTTGTAACAAATAGTATTAGAGATGAGAAAAATCAATATATCTTTGGTACCCAGAGCATAATAAAAAAATATGGTGACAAGTTTTAATAAAATAAAAAATTCTTCATTTCGTAAGCACGACCTATATAAACCTGTATACATTGAAAATAACAAATAATAAATTGATAAACGGAATAATAGAAAAGAGGAAGGGCCGGTGACGAAGAAAAAGCGTGGGGGTGGGTTTTGGTGTTGGAATCCCAAATTGAGTGCTGTTATCTTCATTTCAGTTTCTGATTCTTAATTCTTCTTCTATTCTACTATTGTTGGCATACACACAAAGGTAACGTTTTTTCCACCTCCCTTATCATTAGGTTTCTCTTTGTCAACTCTCCACTGTGTGGGGTTTTAGGTTCCTTACTCTCATCCTTCGATCTCTTCATAATCCTTATTCTTTCTCTTTCCAACTTGATTCTTTGGTTTGGCGTGATTATGATTTGCTTTTTTCTCTTTCTGCACTTTCCACACAATTAAACGATTCACCGTTCACTTCCCCATAGGGTTTATTTGACATGTCTGGATTTCGATCAACTACTGGATTGAGTTTCTCTGCTGTCGATTCCGATGCTGATTATGTTGCATTCTTTCTTTCTCTCTCTTTAATTCCATTTTGATTCTCCTTTTGTTTTTATTACCACATATACAATTGACGGAATGAGCGTTGATTTTTTTTTAAGTCTAGATTGCTGATCAGATAAGTGCTAATGATATTTGGTACGATGCACTCCACTGTTTTGAAAGGGCTTTATTATTGATTTTGTTACATTGGGTTTGCAGAAAGGTTGAAAGCAGAGGGACTTGATTCATTGAAGTGGATAGAGATGGCTAACAATGCAGCTGCCTGTGCTGAGAGAGCAACTAGTGACATGCTCATTGGTCCGGACTGGGCTATCAACATAGAATTGTGTGATATCATTAATATGGACCCAGGGTATTGTTCTCTTCTCTTCCTTTGTTTCTCTTAATCACCAATCAGTCAATCACTGCTGAAATCTCTACCTGTGCTTTGCTTGGAAGGACAACGTGTGCTGTCTGAACACAATCATACATGATAGGAATTTTATATTTCCTATTAAACTAAACTGGTTTCTTGGTTGGCTGGTATTATATAAAAATTGCTTGTACCTTGGTTTGTAAGTTCATTGGTAATCTTGCATCCCAAATATGTCAATTTGATGTTTTTGTTTTAGAAAATAAAGGCTGTTCTGGTACTTCTTTTACCTTCTTAAATGTTGGTAAAAGGTGGGGGCGAGGGTAAGTTTTATCTTGCACTCTTGCCGTGCCAGAAAGACTTCTGTGTTGTTTAGATAGTGTGAAGGCCTATCATATTTGACAGGGTCACCTTTTATTGTTCATCCGGAAATCACTGCATCATTTATTGTTTTCTCAAGTTTTGACTTGCCATGTTTTTGTTATGGACTGAACTATTTGTGAATAAAATGGCAATCTTAACTGCTGCTAGTCCTTTTCTTTCTCATGAAGTGACTGTCATGTGGTCAGGGCTTTCAATGAAACTCTTGAAAAGGGGAATGGTGAGACCACTATTAATATATCACAAATATAACTGAACTGAAAAAGTATAAGTTTTAATTTTTGAAGGATTGTTATGTTGGAAACTATAGAAAGTTCTTACCACATAGAAGATAATGCTAGACTATCTTAATTTGGAGAATCATTTAATTTAGTTGTATTTTGCTGGCTTAATTACACTTTAGGTATCTTTAATTTCACCAGTATTGGTTTTGGCCTGTTTATATTACATTGGAATAATGTTGCCCCTCTAGTTTTCAAATTGATGCAATTGAGTCACTTATTATCACTTTGCTATTGATGTGACACTCTTTTGCTGACATAATATTATGCTACATATGTCACAGCAAAAGGGTGCACTTGAATACAGATAAATCCTTGTCAACAATGGACGAGGAATTCAATTGTATCAATTTGAATATTGTGGACATTATGTTGTTTCATTCAAAACTCGGGGTACTGAAACTAAAATTGGATGAATGCAGGAGGACCTGAAGTGAAATTAAGCTACTTTTGAATTTGATCTTGCATTTTAAGTTTTGGATCTCAAGTATGTAATTCATTCAATTGATCCTTGTTTTGATTTCTCATAGGTATTCCTTAATGAAATTGTTCCCGATTGTCTGTGTTATAACTAATTAAATTTGCAGGCAAGCAAAGGATGCATTGAAGATACTCAAGAAGCGTTTGGGCAGTAAAAATCCAAAAATACAGCTTCTGGCACTTTTTGTCAGTATTTCTGCTCCTTTACTTTTGGATAATTGTTGAATATTTCATGTATTTGGATATCGTGTATTAAATATGTGTTATCTGTTATTACTTATTACTAGTATGTTGTGCAAAAGTCCTCATGGTCATAAGTTTCTATTTTGCCATGATAAAAGAAATTAGGTATAAATTACTTAAAAATAAATCTTGTTGATAGATTTGTGCAGGTGATAACAAAAAGAGCAATGATTATCTGACATGGGTGCTTTGTATTTGATCTAGGTACTGGAGACCCTTAGTAAAAATTGTGGTGAAAGTGTATTTCAGCAGATCATTGAGCGAGATATCTTACATGAGATGGTTAAGATAGTGAAGAAGAAGGTATTTATTGGTTTTCAGACTTTAGATTTCATTTTTAATGTTCTTTATGCAACTGTATTTTGGCAGTGGAAGACTTATCCATTTCTGCCTTCTTTTAATCTAATTGTACAGCTGGATTTAAATGTGAGGGAAAAGATACTGATTTTAATTGATACATGGCAAGAAGCTTTTGGGGGGCCAACTGGAGTTTATCCTCAATACCATACAGCATATAATGACTTAAAGGTGAGCTTGTATATATCTAGATATTACTTTTTGAAATTAATTTATGCTTTGCTAGCAATAGTTGTAATGTTAAACGTTATGCCATGGTAGTAAGTATAGTACGATATCCAATCATACAATATGATGTGATTTAGCAAGTTGACGGTACACATCACTTGAAGACTCGATTTGGCACATGAATTGTACATTGAATTGCATGAGTCGGTCTTGAATCGTAGGAATCACAGTTTTCTCATGTACCTCACGATTCTGGCCAAGTGTGGGTCACGCCTCCAAATCAGGTTGTTCATGTGCGACTCAGTTCTGTGAAACCCTAAAAAATTCATTCTTTATTTTCCAAAAAAATAGGGGAAAGGAGAGGGAACGTGCCAATCTTTTCCTTCCAACGAGATCCAGTGGCATGGTTGCTGGCTTGCACGCTTTCAGCTTTCCACTCATTCTTCTTGCCTGTGAAAATATGTATTAACTTGTGCAGAGCACATATCCTATGTTTTAGAGTAATGCAGCTCTTTTACCAATTTAACCTTATTAATCTTTTGTCTTCCCAGTTTAAGTTCCTTTTTTACCTCTTTTTTTTGTTTCATTGGGCTTCAATTATGTTCAGTTTAACTTCTTTTTTTATTTAAAGAGTAACATAAAATATAATAAACTACAAAAAAATAAAAATATAATAAACTAAAAAATAATACTAAAAATACAATAAATTATTTAATTCATAACATATAATATAACATACTAAATAATAATGCCTATACAAAAATAAACTAAATAATAATGATGATAAACTAAGTAAAACATAATATGCAATATGCTAAACTAACCAATAATAATTGGTGCTTATATATATATATGCTAAGTTTTATTATGGATCATGAATCTTACGATTCACAATACAATTAGATTCACAATTCAAAAAATAGGCTTTCTGATTCATGATTTGTATCCCAATTTAACTTCCATTTGTCATGCATGAACAATTCTGTTGCTGTAGTGCAATCAGTGTGAAAGGCTTTCCTACTAGAGTCATGTTAAGTTTTTCTGCCTGTCTGCAACATATTATTATATTTGTTTTATTTCAGGGTCAAATTAGCCTGAGGTCATCGTAGGTTTTCTGGTATTTTTATTAAGTGGGTTAATGGGTTATATTGTTACATGAGCTGCATCCAACTTTGTGCTTGCAGTGTTGACTCTTTGGTATCCAATCTTGGAAATCTCACCCTCTTGAACTCATGTACACAAATAATTTATAATATATAAAAATTACTGTTCAAATCTAATATATCATTACGCACACCAATAATACTGCTTCCGTCTCTAGTTATAAGACATTGTTTTGATATTTTCTTGTTTCTTTTTATAAAATTCTTTTTGAATTGTCTCTTTCATTAATTATTTTTAGACTAAAATACCCTTAATTATTTTAGACTACAAATAATAAATTCTATGGATTATCTCTTTCTCTCTCTTATCAAGATTGGAAGATTAAAGAATTTAGTTTTAAAAATTAAAATCCCACTACTATTATTCTCTATCCATACATTAATTACTTAAGGGTAATTTTGAAAAAATATTATAATTACAGACAAATTTAATGCCAATAACTAAATTATCCATTTTTCTTAATAATTGGGAATTAGATAACAATTTGTTATATTTAGGGACAGAAGTATTATATCAGACTCATTATTCTAAAAACTAATATATCATTTAAGTTGTTGCTAATGTAATGTTTTTGATAATTAACAGTCTGCTGGAGTTGAATTTCCACCACGAGATGAGAATAGTGTACCATTCTTCACTCCTCCACAAACTCAGCCAATTGTTCATTCTGCTGCAGAATATGATGATGCTACTGTTCAGGCTTCTCTTCAGTCAGATGCATCTGGCCTTAGGTGCTCTTTGAACTTTATCACTTCATATTCTGATTCTTATTTTGTTGTGTGGGGTGGGCTTAGTTAACAGTGTTATTATATATTTCACATTGTGTAAGGAAATTAACAGGGTATTTATCATAATAATGAATCTTGTAAATTGTTGGTTTCTTAGTTTTGAACTTATGCACTTTTGCATAAGTTCCCTGCTTTATATAAGTTAGATGTACATTTTAAGGTAGCTCACCATTGGTAAGAAATCTGCTCAATTCCGATTGCAATGAACTTCATACTCAGAAAAAAATGATAAAAATAACAAGTTGACAGGTTATTTGAAAATTTGTTCATAGCTACCCAATTCCACACACTCTTAATAATGACGTTGTGTGGCTAGTGGTTATGCCGTCAATGACTTCTATGCCTAGGTGAAAGTTATAAATTTCATTTACCTTGTTACTTCTTTCAGAATTTGTTCCATCGCAACATTGTAATGATTATGATGTATTTATTATAAATTGTAACCGAAGAATTATGGTTATTTGTTAACATACCTATCTGCTGTAAATACTTAATCATGTCTATTGAATTTAATCAAACGTTGTTTACAATTGTATGTCAATACTTTCTTATTTTTGTTTTTATGTTTTTCTACCCATTTAAATATGGAGCATAGTTGTGGTTTAAAATATGAAAAAATAGAATTTCTCATAATTTTGTACAAGCATACTTTTGTGTTTTGTCGTATATTTGATTGATGGTGTCAATGTGTCATTTCCTCTATAATTATGAGATTCTCCCTTTGAACACTTCTCCTGTCTAATCATAGAATGATATTTTGAAACTAAGCTTTATCTAATCAATGCAAAATAGGATCTAACTACAAGAAGGTTTATCATCTTAATTCTCAAGGCATGGGAGTTTTTTTTTGGTTCATGGGTTGAACTATAATGGTATTTAAGTTCCTCTGTAGGCAACCTTAAGGGTGCATCCCTCACAATGGCCTGATGTATTTAGGGCTTAGGAGTATTAATTCCCTTAGGAGTATTACTAGGGGGATTTTGAAGTTCTTGTGAACTATTTTTCTCTTTGTTCTATTCTAGGAGTTTCTTTTGTACCTCTCTTCTTTCTTTTAATAAGTCATTTTTCCATAAAAAAAAAAAGAGTTGGTGTTTGCTTTATCCCTCTCTAACTTCATTTGCTTATAAGCAGTTTGCCAGAGATTCAAAATGCTCAAGGACTTGCTGATGTGTTGATGGAAATGCTTAGCGCCTTGAATCCTAAAGACCATGAGGTGATATTATTATCAGTACTGTTATTTTTATTATTATTCATCATTATTTTTCTGCTGGCTTCATGCTGGAACCTCTGCTCAGTTTTTCTTGTATATGAAGTATAGGTTTGAGTTTTGAAATTGCTGTATTTTAGTATCCTTTTTTTCATATTCTGCTAGTTTTATGCAGTGTTGTTAAATAGCAGCCATGGCACCGCCATGGCAGAATGGTGTGGTGGATTTCTTGTCAACTGTTATAGGTAATTTGTGAAGGGAGGTCCGTTATGACGGCGCCATGAGGCGCAATGGCATGCTTATATGGCGGAATTTTGGCCTTCTGTCATGTTCTGCTATCCGCCATTGATAACATTGATTTTATGGTACTATTGAATTCTGGATTTGGAATTCATCCCATTTAGCAAAATTGAAGTAAGCAGGTTATGAGAATTAGTAATATTCTGATTAAGACGTTAAGAAGTATGCCTTTCCCCCCTATTTGACACTGTCATTTTTATGTGATACTCTTGTTTGTTTTTGTGTGACTCCAAGGTTTTCTAGTTATTTTTCCTTTCATTCTATAATCTTGGCCACAAGATATCAAGATCATTCATGATTTACAAAACTTAGTGGGTCCAATATCAAGTTACTTAATATCTAGTCATTGTATAAAAATCAAGCATAATTTATCATCCAGAAGAATACAAAATCAGTCAGGGTATATTCATAGCTTTTAATGGATCACTGATTGTTAACCCCTTCCCCTTTTCTAATTTCAAGTCATAATCTTGCTTACCCTGACGTTCTGAATACACATTTTATTTAATTGAGGTTCAAGAGTAGCTAACCATGAAATGTCTGGGGCATTAGAGCCCAGAACATGATTGGATCTATGAAATTGTTCCTTGCTAGTGAAGAATTAGATATAAACATGATGCTTTTGCTTGCCTTGATATTTTTTTAGTTCAGTGCAAAACTGTTGTGGCAACTTGGTAAGTTGTCATTATTTGTTTGTTTCTTAATATTCCGAACAAACTATGTCAGGGTGCGAAGGAGGAAGTGATTGTTGACCTTGTTGACCAGTGCCGTTCATACCAAAAGCGTGTCATGCTTCTTGTGAATAATACTACGTAAGTTTTTTTTTCCCCTTTAATTGCTAAGTCTCTTTGTGCAATTACAAAAAGTGACTGTAATGGTTACTTCACTTTCAGGGATGAGCAGCTTTTGGATCAGGGATTGGCACTGAATGACAGCCTTCAGCGAGTACTCTGTCGACATGATGATATTGTGAAGGGAACTGCTGATTCAGGTGCTAGAGAAGCAGAAACTTCAGTTCTGCCACTTGTAAATGTAAACCATGAAGATGATGAATCAGAAGACGATTTTGCTCAACTAGCACACAGGTGAACCCAAAAAGTTCTTGCGTAACATTAAATCCTGTTGATTGTTACTTTATCTTTCTTAGTAAGCAATTGTGTTCGGGGGTGGGAGTCCAAAACTTGACATATTTTCATTTGATAATTGTTTGATACCCTTTATGGTTGATATATATCTGTTATTCCCTGTAACCATGAAAAGAGATTATCTATTCCCCTTGTCTTTTTCTCTATCTTTTCAGTTTCATAAACATTTAAATACCGTGATTTCAGGTCATCACGTGATACTTATGCACAGAATCGGAAACCAGCCTACGACAAGGCAGAACCAGGGAGGATAAACCCACTCATTCCCCCACCCCCAGCATCAAAGAAGCCGGTCTACTCTGGCACTGGCATGGTTGACTATCTCAGTGGTGATACATACAAGGCAGAAGGATCTTCTGAAAACTCAGAACCCACTTCATTTGCAGCTCCCCTTCATTCTAGCCCTAATCCAACCTCATCAACTATTCCATCATTGTCTTCATCTCGCCCCCAGGCCACGAGTACCTCATCACCAATTTTTAGCAGCCAGCCTATGTATGATGAACAACCATCTTCTGTGGACAAATCTTCTGAGCGTCTGCTTGCAGCTCCCTGGGACACTCAATCTCCTGGCATCATTCCGCCCCCTCCTTCAAAATATAATCAGAGACAACAGTTTTTTGAGCAACAAGGTGCATCTCATTCAAGTAGTGGATCCAGTTCCTCTTACGAGAGCTTGGCGGGACAAACTCAAAATCTTTCCCTGAATTCATCCACCCCAACCAAACAACAGAAGCCAGAAGATGCCCTTTTCAAAGATCTTGTTGATTTTGCAAAATCCAAAACCTCATCATCTTCCAAACCCAATAGGTCATATTGATATGTTGTGTTTGTTTTGCATATGCTGGTACAGTTTATGAATGTTATTTATCACGTTTTGCTTCAGATCATTGAGACGACCGTTTTATGGTTGTTTAGGACCCTTCGGATATGATTGACCATGCGTGTACTTACATATATTGCGTATATTGATGTATATTGTTCATATTGAATATGTTGGCTTATGTTTTGAATAATATCAGATTCTTTTAAGCATCAGAGTGTTTTCAAATTCGCTGGTTGTAAAAAGGGAGTGAGTGGTTATTGCATGGGTAATTTTAAGCTCTTGCATAACTCCGGGCTTCAATTGCTCAGACCCTAGTTGATGTTCGACAAATTAGAAAGAAATGTTCAAGCCCAAAAGATGGTAAGACGCTACATGGACATTATAAAATAAACAGTTGTAGCCCGTGACTGTCAATCAAGGATGTTGCTTTTATCAGTGTCTGCTTCCTCATCCAGAGTATTGAGAAAAGTTGCATGGAAATTATAGAATTATCATTGCACCTAGGGTGCAACCTCTGGACTAGATAACACTAATATGCTTCATAGATGAACTAATTCATTACTGAAGAAGTCAACATTTAAAAAAAAAGTTATTATAGGAAAATTATTTTTTGCTAAAATATTGTGTAATAGCGTGTTCGGCTAAGCTAGCAAGCATTGAGCGGCACCTTATGTGTGTAATTAACGTGAAAAGAAGTTACAAGTAGTTGCTTCTGATTTCAACATGGATCAGCTGATCGAAAAGGTATACTTAAACACCCACTAAATGGAGTTAAATATTCGTCTCATACCTTTCCGTGGCCCATCGTCAATTTTATAACAAGAGTTATTTTTCAGTATAGCACTATCTTGCCGTTGGGACTAGACGAACCTTCGTATGCAGTGCAACTAATTTGTCCATTTTAGCACTTACACGTGTGCATAGGTCCAGTCCTGATGGACAACGTTAAAGCCAATGTCCTATTTCCATTCCCTTATCAACAATTTCCCAAATAAATGCTAGCTAGCATATGATAGATGGGAAATAATCCTTGTTTAATACTTCAACCAGTATATGGTAAATCTACTTAAATGAAAATGTATTTACTTTCGTTACAGGCTTTACAATGATATGATACATGCATGAATGGTAATAAAACTCATAATTACTTTAATTCGTCAACACAAAAAAAAGTAGAAATAATATACAAAAAAAAGTATTAAATGGTAGTCTACTCTAATTAGAAATGCATGAAAATAAGAAACAACCTTATTTATTTAGTAAAGAAATATTACATTTTCCATGAGAAACTGTAACGATCAGACACAACACAGAGGAGGTAGTTAATTACATATGTACTGTTATGTATGTGGATATATCACAGCTACTGGTTCATGGTGCATACGTAGCATTCTTCATTTTAAAATTCACAAACAAAGGGAATGACTTGCTAAGTTGAGCTGACCAGGTAAGCAAGGATGCGTTGCTTTATCTTTCCACACATGAAGATGAATATTTTCCTCTTGATGCTTCCTCTACTCGGAGGGAATGAGTCTTTTCTGTTGCTATTGTATGATGTTGGCCTAGTTCGATGCACTGATTCCATTCCCACGTGCACTTTCCTTTGCATACCTAATCTATGTGATGAGAGTGAGAGTGGGTTTGCAAGAGAGGTAGTGAGTGAACATGCATATATATATGAATACAAGATGTGCTATATAAACTATTAAGTTAGATTAGGAACCTTCGTGGCTCGTAACAATTTGCTAGTAATGCCTATAAACTGCCGATAATAGCAAGGTTCATGCAAGAGCAATTATTTTCGTACTAACTTAATTTATTGCAAGTGAGGGTTTTATCCAAGCACATAATGTATATAATCTAGTGCTCAACGCATTTGATCTTTGGACATTGTTTATACCGTCTACTTCATAAAAGTTAGAGTGAGTCGAGAGTAATGTACGGTCACCAGTCATCACCACTACAGATTTAGGCTGGGGTATTATTAATTAAATTCTGCATAGTGATTGGATTTACAGTTTATAGCTTGTTTGTGTTATAGTTAGAATCCTTCCAAAAGAGCATTTTGAGCAAAAGATCATTACAAAGAGCATCTCTATTTAAAAGTACTTTCAACAGGTAAAACTGGGAATTCAACAAGTAATTAGTTTAGTAAAACTTATTTGCATTTTATTTTAATTTATCTTTAGACAAACACTAGTGCAAGTATTTAGAAGATGTTGCGAAAATAACATGATTTATCATCAAACTCTTTTCAACTTATTTCAATAAACCTTTAAGGATAATAGTGTCTTTTTTATTTTAATTTTTTTATTTTAATCATTTAAAAAAAAATTATTTTAACTCCTACTATCATGTAATTACATAAATTATGCTGTTACAAGTTTAAAAAGACAATCACATAATTTTTTTTAATAAATTATATTTTTAAATTTATATATATTTAATATATTTAATAATATTAAACTAATTAATAAAAGATTTAAAAACACATTTTAAAAAAAAATTATAC
>JAMLFT010006610.1:0-15827 GCA_026544285.1 Pachyrhizus erosus
ATTATAAAATTAATTAAAAAAAATTATAGTTATGCATATTAAAACTCTCACACATATTATGTTAAAAATATTTTTTTATTAATTGATATAACTAATACTTTTAATTAATTATATATTAATTTTATTTTATATTAAATAAATAAATAAAAATATATAAAATAATTATAATTTTAAATCGAATTGAGTTAATGAATTAAACTGAATTGTTTATAAGATTGAATTGAATAAACTTCAAATTTTAAAAAAATTCATTTTAAACTCGAGTTAAACATCAAACTTAATAAATTTTTATCAAATTAATCCAAACTTAATTCATTTCCAATCCTAGTTGTAAATTATAAAGAACCTTCATTAGTTGGCCAATTATAAAGAACCTTCATTAGTTGGCCAAACATCAAAGGGAGATAGTACATGAATCAACCATCAAATAGATGTATATACGAAAAATAAATTAGAAATTAAGTTCATATATATTTTAGTGCTTTTTATAATAATAATAATAATAATAATAATAATAATAATAATAATAATATGTAAACCTAAGATGTAATACAAATATCCTAAACTTGTCTTTAAATTGACCGTAATGAGTTAATGTTTGATTGTATCAATAATCAAAGATTAATCTTTTAATAACTATCATACAAAATGATATATGAGGAGAAAAGGAACGAAACACTCTAAATTATATAAAACCATTTCCTAAAATCTTATGTTGTATGCGAATAATTTTCTTATTTTCATTATACTAAAATTATATCAGAACATTACTCTTATATTTGCAGACCAAGCAATATAGTATTGGACTACTTTAAACTCAGGCAAAATTTTAATCATTTGATTCAGAAAACTATTATCATTATTAATGTGTGGATACTGTTTCTCCTTTTTATTGAGCAATTGGATTATTTATTAATGAGTCAGTATTACTTAATTTTTAATAATATAAATTTTCAATTATTATATATATATATTATGAAAATTATTAATGTGTGTTAGAATACATACAGATAATATAACAGTTTTACATTATCATATAATAATAAATTATTATGTTAACTTCTACAATAATTATTTTAAAACTTATATAAATAATAATTTTTTATTAACTGATAGTGTAAAATTATTTTATACTATTAATGTATTATTATTTATTTATTTTTATATATAAAGTTATAAGTTTTCTTGTATGAACCTAAACAAGCACTTATTTATAGTTATTTAAAATTAACCTACATTTTTATAGTTGTATTATATTAACCTTAATTTGTATGGTTGAACGTGACCTCTTGCTATTAAAGCTTTAAGAGTAACATAATTTTTATGAAGATAGAACTAAAGACAAGATTTTATGTAAAGAAGGCTTAAAATAGAAAGAATAATTGAAGAAGCTTAAGAGAAGCGCATCCATGAAGGCAAATGTCCAATACTAAAAGCTTTTGTGTAAGATCATTAGTTCTAGTTAGGTCTGGCTCAAGGAATAGAAAGGAAAAGCTAAAATCAACCATTAATCAAAAGAAAAAGTGCTTATTTTTTTAATTTAGAATAAGTTTAAATTGAAAAAAAAAAATCAATTCTTGGCTAAAGGAATTGATTCTAACAAACAAAAATTGAGTACAATTTTATTGAAATCAATTTTTGAATGAAGAAAATTTGCATGAGACCAATTCAAGTTAATGGAATTGATTCCCCTTGGTTGGAATCGACTCCTATACACAAAAGCAAAATTGATGTTAGAAGATTTAATTTCTATCTTTTGTTTATCTTTTCTAAATCAAATCTTATTATTGATAATTGCAAAATTAATGAACTTTAACTGATAAGAACAAAAATAATTCATTGTAAATCATCAAGAGAACTATATTAAATTAGGGATTTGGGGTTTTTTCTTACGTCAAAGCTTTATGAGGGTTTAGTCAGTAGAGCTTTAATTTCTTATCTCCACTATTGAGAGTGGTTCATAGTTTTTTTTTTTACTTTATTGTTTGTGAAATCCAGGGTAGGTTTCCTTGGTGGTTCTAAGAAAAAGTTATTTGTAGGTTATGAGAGTATACTTCTTTTAGGTTTGTAAGGGGGGTTTTCCTATGGTACCTTAGGGTAGGTTAGTAGGTGCTTAAAGAGTGAAGTAAGGACTATTATTGGGTTGTTAGGATGAGTTTCCTTGAGATTAGATTATTTTTCTATAGTTGAGTTGTATACATTTGTGCTTGCTCTAATACTTGTTTCAATTCAAATTAGGCTTTTATTTGGGATTTTTCATTTAAAAAATATTTTATAAAAGTTATGTCATTGTCTTGAGTTTTCTTGACCATTTGGTTAATCAGTGTCATCAAAACTTGACACTTGTGTTAGGTTTAACAACTTCAAGAGAAATGGTACAAGTAACTTTGATCCTCATGAGAGTAGTTTTATAAATTGTCTTAACCTTTGATAGTGAAGGATACAATTTTTTATAAGGAATGATTTAAAATCTTTCATTAATCTATTGATGTAGAAATCTAGGATGTAGTGAAAAATGGATTCACTATGCCCACTTATAAGGTAAATAATGGAATTAAACCTAAATCTATGAGCCTTTAGACTAAGGAAGAAAAGAAATTGTATCAACAAAATCTAAAGCAAAAAAATTAATTACTTTTTCTCTAACCTTTGATGAGTTTCACAAGTTATCCACTTGCAAAACTACCACAAAGATGTGAGATAACTTAGAATTAACCTATAAGGTGACCAATTAAGTAAAAAAAAAAAGAGCAAGAAATGATTATCTTATCCAAGAATATGAAATGTTTAAAAAGAAAAGGGTGAACAATGGATGATATACAAAAACATTTTGTCCACATTACTAATCACCTCTTTGGTCTTAGCAAACAACCAATCAATGAGGAGATAATTGGTAAAATTTTGAGGTTAATAGTATTTAGCAGCCTAAGGTTACAACAATTACAAATTTAGGAGACTTAAAGGTCATAGATCCTCCCACACTAGGGTCGAAAATGAGTCAAGTTTGGTTTATCTTGACTTGACAAGAATTCACTTAGTTGGAAGCTCAACTTGAATTCAAAATGAATTATTTTTAAGCTTGAATATGACTCAATTCAAGCTCGCAAGTGGTTCAATTAACTAATTAGCTCAATTAGATTTAAAACTATAATTATTTTACATACTTTTATTTATTTATTTAATACATAAATAAATTTAATATGATATTAATTAAAAATAGTTATATCAACTAATAATATAAAATATATTTTAATATATATGCGCGTGTAAGTTTAATATGCATAATTATAATTTTATTTCAATTAATTTCATATTAAAATTATTTTTATATAAAATAAATAAAAGTATGTAAAATAATTTATATATATAAATGTAGAGATATAGAATAGATAAAGTTACTCCATGAATAAATCTAAAAGAGCTACAACTTATTCTCACAATTCATTTTATTGAAATTTAATGAACCTAACAAATTGCTAACCTTAACTATTAAAATTCTAAAAAAATGAATGATAAGGATGAGAAGTAACTATTTTAGAATTACTCTTGGAGTACATGTGTGTGTATGTGTATCAAGTTAGCTTATGAGCCATTCGAGTTGAGTTACATAACTCATGTTCAACTTATTTTATTCAATAAGCCCAAATTTAAACTCAAATTCAACTCATTTGGTTCATGAACTAAGTTTATCGAGACAATTGTCAAATTGAGTTTCAAACTATGTTTGAGTTGGTTTGATTCATTACCAAAACTATCCCACACTATTTGACAAACTAAGTTGGTTTGATTCATTACCAAAACTATCCCATACTATTTGACAAACTAAGTTGGTTCGATTCATTAACAAAGTCTTGGTTGAAGTCTTGTGAATAGAAAAACGTGATTGAAATGGGAGACTTAACTAGGGTGGCTAATTAGATTTCATGATGAAAATTAATCATCGATAAAGTTAATAAATACTTAATGTCAATACAGAGTAATACAAAAGGATCTTTTAGAGTAATTAATAAGAAAATATGACAATTCTCATTTTAATCCTTCAAGTTTTCACATTTTCTCATTTTGGTTCTTTATGTTTTAAAATTTTTAACTTTATTCTTTATGTTTTTAAAGAAATCTATTTTAGTCATTTTCATTAGAAAAAAGGACTAATAAGTTTCTTTAAAATCATAAAGGATGAAATTTAGAATTTTAAAACACAAAAGACCAAAATATAAAAGTGCAAAATCATAATGGACCAAAATATAAAAGTGCAAAATCATAATGGACAAAAAGGATATTTTAGCCAAAAAAAAAAATAAAAGAGTAAAAAAGGAGAAATAGAAAAGAAAAATAAAAAAAGAAGACAAGTTGGAAAGTGAAAGTTGGCTATGAAATTATATATTTATTTTAAAACTCCAATTCTTCACCTATACATTAAAAAAAAGTGTTTTAAATTTGTGAAATTCTATTTTATCCATTTGTATATCATTTTCTATCTCTATATCATCTTATATTATTTTCTCCTTGACTTCATCACAACAAAAATACTTTTCGATTCTTTTAGGCATTCAAGACAAATAATGGATATTGAATCACTTTTCAAGCCTATGGCAAAGCTAATGCTTAAGAGAATTTGATTTTAGGGTTTAGAAGCAAAGCTAGTGCTTAAGAGAATTTGAGTGTGTTTCAATATCTAACTCTTAAACACTTGAGAGATAAGGAAGACAAGTACCTCAATTGATAATGGACAAAAATTTTACGGAACTAAAACTCTAATTGGATTTGTCTTAAAATTTAATCCTTGAAATATCTAATCTATGTATGAATGTCATTTGAACCCAGCATGTCCTTGAAAAATATCTATGATGATTTCTTCATATTCTTTTCAAACTACCTCTACATCCTAGTATCATTTATATGCATTCTATGCTCATGTAGAAATTAGGATTCATATATTGAATAGTCGTTATCATTCATTATTCAATGCATTATTCATCCATAAAATAATTTTTTTTCTCATGAACAATGTAGAACAATACTTATCCTTAGATTTGTCAATTGTAGCATTGTTTGATTCCTTGTTATTGACAAAAAGAAAAGATGATCAATTAGTGTTAGGATAATCAATTAATGTTAGGATGATCAATTAATGCTGCATGATAAATGATTAAATAAGAAATGTTTGTCTAAGAATTTTCTAATTGATAACTTATGCTAATGCAATTAATTTTTCTCCTAGTTGAAACCATAATCCTTAGTTGACACTACCAAACTCTATGATATGTTGACTACTAAATTGTAACCTTTGATTAATTCACATTATATAATTGACCACATGCTAAGGTTTCCTTGAATAAATTGTCTTACTAAATATGCTTAATGATTATGTTCCTAAATTGCTTAATGTGTTTGACTCTCGATTGATTTTTAAAGAATACTCTAGTATTGAAATGTTGATTAGATTAATGTATGTGCTTACTTGTGATTCTAATACGATTTTGTGTTGCTTTCCTAGTTGTAAGCTTTTTCTTGTTATTAATCATTGCATAAGAAACCTATTTGGATAAGAAAAACAAGATTTATGAGAGAAAGTGATATATATATATATATATCATTTTTGTATATTAAACTTGATAATTTAGTATTTTTAATTTTAATTAGGACTATTTGGCCTTCATAAGGCTAGGTTAGGCTATTAAATTCCGAATTCAAATAAAATTTTATTTGGCACAACTTAATTTCAAACTTTTTTATTAACTAATGATGTAAATATTGTGATTTTATTTTAATCTTGTGAATGAATCATGTATTTAATTATGTCTTTTTACTGATGTTTTAGTTTAGTGAGAATTTGAAATTGTATGTTCTATCATTTTATTAGCATATATCTAATAGTATTGTTATTTTTTGTTGTAGTATATTTATCTTATTTGATTATATTTTTTTATTCTTTATTTTATATTAAATATAAATGTATAATATGTATCTTTATGTAATACTATCTTCTATAATGTTAACCTTATATTTTTTAAAGGCTCAAATATACAAATAATTTTTTTTAATTTTTTTATTATTTTTAAATTGGTCCCTTAATTTTTAAAATAGTTCCCTTATTTAATTAATAACACGTTAGTCCTTTTGTAAAATTTATCGTTTTTCATTTTAAGGCATGATATTTTTTTTTTTATCAAGACGTGAAACTTGTTATATTAAATTCTTCTACATGAAAAGTATGAAAATAAACTAATGTTCGCAACAAAAAGACCATAAACATGGTGAAAATCGTGTGAGAAGTATGTCTAATTTTTAATTTTTTGATTGCTCATGAAACTTATTTTTCACGTGATTTTTATCATGTTTATGATCTTTTTTGTTTTTTTTTTACAAATTATGAATCTTTTCGTGGCAAAAATTAGTTTGTTTCCATGTCCTTTTTTATAGATGAATTTAATGAAACAAGTTTCATGTCTTAAATCAATAAAAAGGTTCAAAATTGTATTTAAAAATAAAAATGATAAATTTTACAAAAATACTAATGTGTCATTAATTTAATAAGGATTTATTTTAAAATTTTAAAAATAAGGAGATCAATTTAGAAAAAAAAAAGTTAAGAGAACATATATATATTTTAGCCTTTTTGGACTATTAATATATGATTTAACTATAATTAATATTATTTTTTTTAGGAAATTAATATTTTAGATATACTATTTTTGAAACTGTAATAATTGATAAATTTTATTAACAGATTATTATATTAATTATTTATGGGTTAACATTAATGAATTGTTTGAAATAAACTCTTTCAATTGTTAAATACATAATAGTAAATTATAAGAAAATTTTTGAATTTTTTTAAAATTATACAAACACTTAGTAATCTTCCTTAAAGAAATTATTAAGATAATATACAAATGAATGTTGGTATAATATTTTTTAAATATTAAAAAAGTTTAATGTAATATATAAATAAATATAAGTATAATATTTTTAAATATTAAGAAAATTAATGTAATAATAAAAAATATAATATTAAATATAACTAATGTAAAACATAAAAAATATCTCATGATGATCCTGATGTATTTTGTGGGCCACACGTCTCGTTAAAAGATCCTTGCTCTTGTGACTATATATATTTTTTTCATGAATTTTTTTTATTAAATTTGTAAAAGCTTTAGCAATTAAAAAGAAGTTACCCGATTATTAGTTGGTCTCTTATGTTTTTTTAACAAGTATAGAACAAAAGTAAAGAATTATCCTTATCCGTTGCCAATTACGCAATTTTATTCTTATTTTCTCTTTAATTCATAATATATATATATATATACACACGTTATAAATTTCATGATCTTGCACTTACGACATTGAACACCTATATATGCATTCTGTGTTGATTCTTGATGATTTATTAATTAGAGTAATCAAACATGTAGTCTACTCTTTTTTAATAAAAGAATGTAGCATGTATAGACCCTTAGATATCGAACTTAGAATGCTATTTCAACCAAAAACTAAGATCCACAAAAGAAAAATAAAAATGCAGCT
This sequence comes from Pachyrhizus erosus, assembly GCA_026544285.1. Lineage (NCBI taxonomy): Eukaryota > Viridiplantae > Streptophyta > Magnoliopsida > Fabales > Fabaceae > Pachyrhizus > Pachyrhizus erosus. Next base: position 7,531 of record JAMLFT010006610.1, read on the forward strand.
ACTACCAAATTAATAAAAGTATATCTTACAAACCTGTTTATGAAAAGGAAGAAGAAAAGGAAGTACTTTTTTTCCCAATAAGATAAGATATTTTAAAACTGAATTTGACATATATAACAAGACAATCATCATACTTAGATATATAAAAAAAATGGATATCTTAAATTTAACTTCTCTAAATAAGAGATTTATTTTAAAGAGAAAAATGAAGAGCTATAGTTTTAGATGAGAAAATTAATTTATTTAAATAACTTACAATTTATTATAAATGTGCTTAAATTTTTTTATAATATCTACAATCAATTTTAATTAATAGCTGTAATTATATACTTTTTTAAAAGTAAATCACTGAGTTAAATCCTAAAATCTTATAACTAGAAATGTGTATAATTTAAGAAAAAAATATGCAAGTAAATAATAAATGTGGAACTCATGAATAAAATATACATATTCAATAAAATAAAATACATATTCAATTGAGTTATTACTCACATATTCAATCCTAAAATATGTGTTTGCTTAAGTATAGGATATTATCTTATTTCATTAGACTAATTTTTTTTTTAATCTTAACTTTTGTTAATCACATTAATATTACTGATATCAACGTGGTATTGATTTGAGTAAATTTTTAATTTAAATTCTTTAAATAAGATCTTGAATTTAATTATTATTGATGAAAAAATGATTGAAATAGAAGACTTTAGAATAAAATATATTTTTGTCTCTTATTTTATGTTGATTTTTTTTAATCTATAATTTTTTATTATTTTTAATCTTTCATAAATTGTTATGTTTTGTTTTTAATTTCTGACTATAATTTTAACTGTCAATGACATAATGAATAAAATTTGTGCTAACAAATTTTTTATTTAAATTTTTACACAATTTTTATTTGCATCAAATTTTCTAACAAATTAAAACTGTTAATAATGACTTAAAAAAATCAAAACCTGATCACTAGATTTTCTGAAACTAAAAAAATATTTAGATTGTCAAAATTTTGTAGTAGTTAAAAGCTATTAAAAGTTTAAAACGAATTTTTTTTAAACAAAGTTTATATTTGTCTATCATTACTTAATAATTAAAATTAACATTAGTACTAAAAATAAAACAAAATAATTTATGAAAAACAAAAAATAATAAAAAATATTATGACAGTCTAAAAATAAAAATTAAGATAAAATGAAAAATTAAAAATATATTTTATCTAAAACTTTATTAAAGATGACTACTTGAGATTTCAAGTGAAGATTAATCACAAATAAAATTAATGTATATATTGGACGAATGATACAGTAAAAAAATACAATTATTATTATTATTATTATTATATATATATATAGCCCGCATATGGGAAATGCATATAAATATGAATTCAAAATTGGCTCTCCAAAAATGACAACTTTAGGAAGAAAATCAGCCATTACAGGATTATAATATTTTCTATCAATATGTACAATTAATTGGGCTGATATCCTAGGATTTTACTTACCAAAAAAAAAAGTAGAATAGTAGCAAGATAAAAAAAAAAAAAAAAGAGAAAACCCAACACATAATGGAAAGGAAGGATGGCAAGAATTTTAAAACAAATCTAGAAATATTAGATTGAGAATTAATGCCAATTTATGAACTTAAGGAAAAAAGAAAGAATATGTATCGAATTCATTATTAGTATAAAAGTTTTATACACATTTTAATGTGCCTGCTTCAATGATTTCAATAAACTATCTTTTATATACATAAACAATACTGTGTGTGTGTGTATATATATATATATAGATATATATATATATAGATCTATAAAAAAAATACAATACTACATTTGTATAATAGATAATTTATTACCCAACATTGATTAATTAGTAGAATGAATTATAATCAGAAAAGGTTTACGGTTAATGACATGAGTTCAAATCTTGGAGTCATAAATTTAGAGAGAATTTTACTTAACTACTACCTTTAACTTTGTAGAAATATTCAGCAAAAAAAATGATTAAAATTTATTTTTTACAAAACCTTTTTTAAGGTCAACCATATTTTAGTTGGGTCCGTTGGAACTTAGGAGAATGTTGACATCATAAAGAAGGCAAGTGATATCAATTTTCAGAAAGTTGGTGGCCCTGATCCCAATTCCATAGGTAGTCTAAGGCGTATAGTAGCAAACCTCCAAAAAAAACAGACAAAACTCAATCCTAAATCATTTGTGTAAATACAAAACATTTAAAAATTATCAAATTAGTGAGATTTCATTTTAAAATAGAAAGTAGATATTTATTTATTATAATACATGCATAATAGATATTATATTAAAATACTCTCTAGATTTGATTCTATTTATTGCATAGCATCTCAGCATATTAACTTGTGGCATGACCCTTGTGGCTTCATTTCATTGAGAGTATTCCCTTTCTGCACCAGCTAGTATATATATGCAGAGGGAGACACATGAGTGAGGTATAATTGAAGTGATAGTTTGAGAGAAGAGAAAAGCTACATAGCCTAGGCCATTGACAGTGGAAGAGTGCATATTATAACAAATAGGACCTAAGGGGTTGTGTATTGTGATAAGAGATTATCATGGGAAAAGGAAGAGCACCATGCTGTGACAAAACTCAAGTGAAGAGAGGTCCTTGGAGCCCTGCAGAAGACCTTAAACTCATAGCTTTCATCCAGAAATATGGCCATGAAAACTGGCGTGCTCTCCCCAAACAAGCAGGTAACACTACAACCTTTATCAGATATGCGTGCGTGCGTGCGTGTTTGATTCCAGAAATGTCTTGTTTTTGTAGTTTTTAATAAGAGACATTGGTTTCAAGTTTCAACCTCTTTTTGTGTTTGATCTCATTCATTTTGTATAACTCTATAAAGAATTGCTCTTTTCATCTTCCATTCTTTAATTTGCATTGTTGTATAACAATTGAAATTTTGCATCTGCATTATTGCATCTATGATAATCTGCAGTTTGTGATAAGTCCAATTTCTGCATTTGCATGTTTCACCCGCTGTTTGTCTCATTCACGGCAATTTTCTGCTACCTGCTCTGTGGTACAAATTAAATAAATTGATCGATTCACAATACAAAAAGGAATAGTTTTGGCAGAAATTGGTGACATTTTGTTTACCTCAGGTTGGTAGGATAATTAGAAACATTGGTCACTTATCTCATCTGTGATTGTGGGGCCTTCCTTTTACTTGTGGGGTCCTCCTTTTACCTATAATTTTAATGAAACTCTGACACATTTTAAATGTCTAAACTTCTGATAATGTATGTTCACCTACCATTATATGGTCCAGTCATCATGACTGTCATGCTATATATATGGAAAATTACCATTTTTACTACCCAAGAGAAATCTGACATAAGGGTATTAGATTCCATTATGCCAGTAAAAATCTTTAATTCTAGGTCCTACGTTTCAAATTTGATGTTTCCTACTATGTGTTAAGAATAATTTCTTGCCTTCCCTGAAGTAGCCAAAATGATTGTTTCAGACTTTAAGCAATTTCTTTTGTCTATGATGATTTCATTTTGTTAATTGGTTTCAATTAGTCTCTGAATTAGGAGGAGTGGCAAATCAAATCAAAGTGTGATTAGATAAAAAAAATAGACAACTGAGCAACGAGGAACCACACGACCCAAAACTGTAAAATTCAATAAGGAAATAAACAAGTACAACCTTATAGAATACTATATGTAAAATAACAACATAAATATTATTCAACACCATAGTAATGTCATTCGCGTTTGGAAGCAGTTTTGATTATAAAAGAATATTGGATAAATAAAAAACTGTGCAATCCTCATGGCTTCTAAACCAAGATGTCAGAAAATTGAAATACTAATTATTTGATCATTAATACTAGCGTAGATATTATCAAACTTTGCTCTCCCTTACACTTAATATTTGTATGTTATTAAGGGCTTCTGCGATGTGGGAAAAGTTGTCGTTTGAGATGGATCAATTATCTCAGGCCTGATGTGAAGAGAGGCAATTTTACACCAGATGAAGAGGAAACCATAATAAAGCTACATAAGACCTTGGGAAACAAGTAAGTCTTTTATGTCTCAAATCATAAAGATAATTTCTTGTAATGTTATTGTGGCTTTGTTTTTCCATTTTGTGGCATAACTTTATCTAACTAAGTTTCTACACAAATTGGTTTCAGGTGGTCAAAGATTGCATCACGTTTGCCTGGTAGAACAGACAATGAGATTAAGAATGTGTGGAACACCCACTTAAAGAAAAGATTAGCTGCCAAGAAAGGTTCAGAATCAAGTGCAGATGAATCCAAGCCAGAATCATCAATAACTTCCTCATCTTCCTCTTCATCTGAATCCATTTTCTCTAATGAGAGACCAAATTCACCAAAGACCACAACACTTGGTAATGAGTTTAATGACCAAGCAGAGAAATTAACAATGGATGATAAAATGGAGCAGGATTCAGAACAAGTGTCGAATAAACTAATTGGCATCACTGAGGATCCAAAAGAGTCATCATTTTCATTATCTTCTGTTGAGTCAAATATTATAAACTCAAGCCAGATTGTTGCACACAAACCAGAACAACAATTGGCTTCTCCATTATCCTACTTAGGACCTTATGATGTTGGAAGTATATTAGAAGAGGTGGATAAACCAAACCACCTGATTGAAATTCCATGGGAATCAGATTATGATTTTTGGAATTTGTTAGATGATGATAGCCTTGGATCTTTTCAATCAAATGAAGTCCAATTAGATGAGTTCCCAGCCATCCAAAACATTATTCTTGAAGAAGAGGGTGTTCAAGATGCTGAAGCTAGGAAGTGGTCCCATGATTTTGAGAATGAGTTTGGAGTGGTAGGTGAGATAAAGGAGTCAAACAAGGATCATTTCCTACCAAAGAACTATGCAGTTGAGCCAGAAATGGACCACACTCAGGCATTTGATTTTGATGACATGACAAGGCCAGAATCTGAGTTAGACTTTGGTTATATCCAATTATGGCCCTCTTGGCCTCAAAATAATTCTAGCCTTTAGTTTAATACAAACCAGTAGTTGCAAAACAATCCATTTGAGAATCATGAAATTGTGATTTACTTAGTAGGTATACTGACTATAAATTAATCAAGCAGATTAGGTCTCTTTGATGTATGATGGGTTTTATATTGGCCCCAAAATCAAGTTAGAACAGGTTGTAGATTGAAGCACAAATATGCAGTGTAATGTATTGAATAAATTGTTGGTAAACAACAACTATCATACTCGCTGAAAGTGGGTAGGCGATATTCTCCACTTACTGCCACTAGTGTGACATTTTTTCTTCATGTCCCCACACCTTTGAAGAATTGAAACATGCTTGCAAATATAATAAGACTAGCGTTGTATAGAGTTAGCCACAAATGTTGTGTTTGCCAAGTCAATTTCCCATTGCTATCCGACTTTGAGTCAAGTGATCTCATTTAAAGAAATAACTTCTCTCAATAAATTTATTTTATTTTATTTTATTTATAAAATTCAAACTTAAAACTTTATCCTTATTTAAGCAAAATCAACTTCTTCACAACCATTAATTTTTACTCAATTTATTTTTTTTTAAAAAAAACATAGAAGCAATTTCATAAATATTGTTAATGTTGTCTAACTAGAATTAGAGTTTTATTTCAGCAATTTGTCTAACAAAAAAGTCTACTAAATGTCAATGTAGATTATTGAGAGGAAAATCCAATTTTGATTAAATAACTGGTGTTTGGATCCTCTGCAGCCATACTGTCTCTACAACAGTGATCTCAACCATGGAATTTGCATTTAATGGTTAATAGAATTGAGAGTATAAAAAAATATTCATGTAACTAATTATAAAAGGTTGAGATGTTGTGGGACTCTAGGACTACAAAGAATTTAAGTTCATAAAATTGTGTTGAAGTTTTATTTTATTTTATTTTTCTAACAAAAAGTAGTAGAACGAAAAGGCATTTTCGATATTACTGAACAAGATGCCAACAACATATTACGATTATCAAAGAAGACTTATTGAAAAGATTATTACACATGCCTAAATCACAAGCATTTTTATCCATTCATTTCTATTAAAAAAATATAAAATAAGAAGCAAAATCAAATAAGAAAAAAATCTAAGCCATAAATTGAAAGGAGAAAAAGAAGTGAATTGGTAGTTGTCATGCATAGGACCAAGTAATGATTGGGACAAAATCTTACCAAACTAGAGCTACCTAGTGGGTGTGGTCATCATTCGCTGCTTTCTCATTGAGTTCATTACAATTAGTCTACCAAATACCAATGGGGATGTTGAATTCAGGTTGGGTATTGTGATCAATCATGAGGTTGAGCAGTGAACTTCAACGAGTGCACAGTGAGTTTGATTTGCCTTTACAAATTTTAGAAGTAAAGCGTTGATTTGATCAAAGCTAGATGTTGATTTGATGGTGAAGATGATTTGATCTAAGCTATGACCTATTATATATTTTAAGTGTATGTCCATGTTGTACTTGTTCCTTATCTGGGAAATACCACGACGTTGACTGTAAAGAAGCAAATTTGTAGCATCTTTTTCTTAGCATATTTTATCCATGGACAATTCTTACTTACTTTTTTAGTATAAAATACATGGATTTTTTTATTAGAAATAATTTTTTTTAGATTGGATAGAATTATTATTTAGATAATATTTTTTATCCAAATATTTAATGTAATTAAATTACTGTTTATATTGACTCCAAGAATAAACACTACCCGGTTTTTCTATCAAATAAAATTCATAACTTAAAAAATCATATAAAAATGCTTAAGAATATACAATAATCAAATTAAATCATGTCACTTTCTAACCCATAATTGTGAGGAAATATGTAATCAGGAACTCCGTAATCACAGGGCACATTAGGCACACATTACAAGGTAAAGTGTGATAAAATAAGACATAATGGGTTTGATTGTATAAAGTCTCATAAAATATTAATACTTTACATTATATGATATAATATCGTATAAGATGTTTATTATTACAGTAATATTATCTTATATTTGGTGTGACTAGAAAGGATAAAGCTTTTATGAAAATGTATTCTTCAGTTAAAAAATAATTATGTTATAAGAGCTTATAATTGATGCCCGTGTGAATTTACACAAGTGGTTGGAGATGTCTCTTTGTTTTACCATTTTTACAACAGCCAAATAAGAACCTATAACTACTATGTATTTTCAATTATAAAAATAAATTTACATGTAGAAATTAGTAATGCTCCAAAATGAATGTGGAGATGCACATCAAACCTAAAAGCAGTTAGTATTCATAAAAATTAAATTTAAATAAGTTGTTAATCCTGTAAAATTAATAAGTTTTGATTTGAGTTTTAATAAATTATTTTTTTAATTTTTATTTTTTAAGAAATTAAAATTTTATATTTTTGTCTTTATTCGTTAATGACTCATGTATTTGACGAAATATTATGTCATCATTTCAAATAAGATCTGATAGTATTTATAGCACAATGTTAATATGTGATATTTTTAAAAAAATTTAACTCTTTAAAATAAATGTTATTTATTTATCATAAATAAATTTTAGGGATAAAAATAATGATTTTATATTTTTTAAAATATTAAAATTAAAGAAAATTATTTTTTAGAGACCAAATACAAAATTCATTCATTTTATAAGACATCAATAATTTTAATTTTAAAAAAAATTATAAAAATCAAAATTAATATATATATATATATATATATTATGAGATTAATGTTGGTACATGATTAAAAATAAAAAAAATTATTTATTTTATAGAGAGTGAAAATATATTTAAATTAAAAAATTATTCACGTAAGTAGGGTATTTAGAATTTTAATAAAGATACAGTACCTTAAAAAATTTGTTGTACGAGTGTAGTAAGTATAAGTAAAATACCCACAAAAATTTATAAGTATGTGTTTGAATATGAAACGCAATATATTACCTAATCTGTTCATATTTGAATTTTAAAGAAAATAGATTATAGAGGCATAGCGTAAAGTAATTTTATAATGTTATTTAATTATAAATTATTGTATAATTTAAATTTATTAATTTTTATAATAATTATTAAACTCTTAAATTTATTATATTTTATAAATAAAATTGAGTTTTTAGATAAATTTTCAATTAAGGTATTTTTTGTTAATAATGCTTTATAATTAGGTGCTAAATTTTAATATTTTCTTTGATTAAATTAAATATTTTACTTTTAAATAACCCTTTCTTTTGTGAGGTTTTCATAATTAGTATTATAATTATAATAGATTCATGACTAACAAA
>JAMLFT010006611.1:0-15824 GCA_026544285.1 Pachyrhizus erosus
AAAAATTTTAAAATATAATATAATTATTCTATTATATTTTTTAATAATATAATAAATTAATAAATTATAAATATTATTGTTACGTCATCATTTAATATTAATATTTGATCATTAATATTAAAATAAATATTTAAAAAATAAAATAAAAATATTTATTTTATAAAATTAAAAAATTATTTAAGTATATTATTTTTATTAAATTAAAAAAAATAATTTTATCTAATTTATTCATTATTTTATTCTCTTCCATTTATCTATATAAATGAAGAGAGATTTTATTTTATATTTTATATTTTTATCCATCTAAATGTTTTTTTATTTTTTTTTTATTTCTCTTATAATTTTTTCTCTCTCGTATTTCTTCCGTTGTTCAAACAAAGTATAAAAGTAAGTTTGCTTACGGTTATTCTAGATTACAAAAAGATAATCTATTATCAGTCATATTTAATAATGTATTTTTAAAATATATTAAACATCTATAATAAATGTAAGATTATGAAATTTGTTGTTTATAATAGTTATATTGAATTCAGAAAGATTATATTTTTCGTAAAATATACTTATAATTTTTTTAAAAAAGAATATACTTACAGTTTATACCCAAAAAATTTGCAAGAGTATGAATTTCAAATACTCTAAAAAGAAAAATGTATTGGTATTATACCCACATTTAATATTCATATATGTACGATATTTTTTTTATATTATGCAAGAGCATTCGTGTAATTTTTTTCTTATTTTTTAAAATTTAATTGACGAATACATTTGTGATATGATTTTGAATAGGACTAAAGCCATAATAAATAGTACAAAATTATATAGAATCAAGAATTTTTTAAAATAAGATTAATGATATTTTTTCAAACATTCTAACGCGAGTTAGGAAAAAAAATATGTATGTGATATTTATAAGTTGTGTATTTATATAAAACTTGTTCCTTTTATTTTTAATTCATATTGCATCTAAGGTGATAATATCTTGAGGAGCTTAATGGATGAAGGACTACCGTGGTCCAAGATCCCGTTATACAAACCCTCACGAGAGTAAGCTAAGAAGCATAGTTGGCTCATATGATGAGAGCCACGGCAGAATAGATGAACAATAAGAGGTTCGGTGGTGGTCCAAGGATTTCATTCCATGGGCCTTGATTCTACGTAAAGAAAAGGAGAGAACAAAGCCAGTAAATTGCAGATTGGAGTACAAAGTGAGACTCTGCAATTCAGTGCTCAGTATAGGTTAAAGCCCCTCTCACCTTAGATCTTTTTTCTTTGCATCCTATCAATGAGACACTGCTACACCCCAGAGAGACTCATTTCTCTTTCAGTTTCTCTCTCTTTCTCCCCCACATCCTGTTTTTTTTCTTTTTTTTTTCTTTTTCTTAGTAGTTTTACCCTAGGTAGTTTAAGGTTTCAAGCAAACAAAAAGAAAAGATAAAAGAAGAAACATATGAAAAAATTGTAGTGTATGAAAAATAATAAATAGTGGGATGAAAATAATAAATAAAATAAGATAGAAGTGAGATAAAAAAAAAAAAAAAGAAAACTTAAGAATACAATATCATAATAATAACTGAAAAAACAAAGCATGGTTGATATATTTATGCTGAGAGTAAGACAACCTCGGTCCAGAAAGTGAAAAAAAATGGAAATCCAAAAGAGTAAAGTCATCTAGCAAATGGGTTGGGTCGAGACCACCTTTTTTACCCTTTAAGTTGGGGGTTTCCATATATGGGATTTCTTGAACGGTTGGAAAATTATTGGGGCCTACTTGAACAATTTTCTTTTTTCGAAGACAAAGTTCTTTCCCCATCGTGTAGTTTTATAATAATTGGTAAGTGGTGTGTGGTCAAGTTTGTGTTTGATTCTACTATATAATAATAAATCTGTGCACATGATGGTGACTGCGACGGAGACTAGGACTTGGGTGAGGAGTCATTGGTCCTATCATACACATTGTGCTCTCATTTGTTAGATCGCTTTCATCATTCACTCAGACAAACTACTCCTTTGGTTTCCCTTTCTGGGACGCGCTTCCTCCTTCTTCTCTCTCTCATTCCAATTTTCACCCACTACACTCTCCCTCTATTGTTGCATACACAAATACACTTTCCTTTTCTAGTAGCTTGTGGGTTTGTTATTGTATTCACCTGCATCTGCTTGGAATTTTCTACCTCGCTTAGCTCCAAGGTATATAAATAATTTTGTGTTAGATCCTCTCCCATGTGAAATTTCAGCACCCGATCCTCCCCACATATGGTTATTTGTCTTTACCATCACTTCCATATTTAATTCAATTTGTCTATTTATAGTAGAATAAGATTCTTTTATAATGGTTCTTTTTTTCTAAAATTAATTAATTAAGTGTATTTCTAAGTTATCATTTTCTTATAAAAAAAAGTTTATTTATAAGTTATTTATTTAAAATATGTCATACTAGTAACATATTTAAATTTAAAGGAAAATACTCTTTAGCATGATGTACAAATTATGCAAAAAGAATATGGTTGAGGATACAATTATATAAGTGTAATATTGGAAGTATTTTTACTATATTTTATAATTATAATTATAATTTTGTTTTAATAACACATTTCTATGTTTAATATTGAATTTTACATAAGTTGTTGAAATAAAAATTACGTAAGTTATTGAAATAAAGATAGTTATTATAAAAATTAATAAATTTAATAAATCTATCCTACATAATAATCTGACTGAATTAAAATATAAAATTATTTTATATTATTATTACATAGTTTTTTTTTATATTTTAATTTACTTAATTATTATCCTATAATTAGTTTGAGGACATAATTAAACATTAAGTGTGCAAACATTACTTTCAAAATAACTTACTTGTACATTTATATATTTCCTCTTTTCATAGTCGTTTTCAAAACAATTTTGTTTACTAAACAGATGTATTCTTATTTATTTTTAAAATTATTATATTTTTTATTTTTTCTTATTTCCTTATTATCTTTTCAATACATAGTAAATTATATAAACATACATAATAAATTATAAATTTATTCAAATTCACTCTTTTAGATTTTTATATTGAAGATCCATCGCATATTATCTGAAATAAATCGTCACTTTAGATAAATCAAATTCATATCTGGTTTATCTAACTGAATTTTATCATTTTAAACTTTAAAAATATTTGAGCAGTTAGAATTAACAATTCTTCACTTAATCATACGGATGAGTAATTAAATTATGTTAATCCAATTGTGTTGTATCTGAGTGATCGAAAACATCTTTATCATTAATTAAGTCCTGAACAAAAAATTAGTTTGATAATTAACTTAAAGAACCAAAGTTTGTAAAACATTTTAGGATTTTCCTAAAAAAATCCTATTTACGAGGGTTAAAAAGATAAACACTTTTCTCATGATAAGTAACTAAAGGATGTTTAATTTTGAAGGAGTTCCTTGGAATTTTCTTTTATTATTAGAAAAAAAAGACTGTTTTTTGTATAGCTAGCAGGACTTCTATTTTACACTCAATTAACTAATCTCTCATTAGGTTAGTCTATTTTAAGGTAAAGTAGTATTTTCAGTTACTTTGATGGATAATCTAGCTCATAGTACATAAAAAGAATGAATGTCTTATATTTAATTATCTATTTTACACAAACTAGCAAATATTATATTTATTACATAAATTTATAAATTTTTTAGTTATCATTGTAATTAGAATTTTGGCTCTCTTGTGGGACTTTAAGATATTTTTACAAATTTTTGTATTTAGTCAGACTATTTCACAGTCTAAAGCTTCATTACATTTAAATTTATTGTCACATCTTATCAATGTATTTTACCTAAATCAAACTCATATTTTCTCCTAAAAACTGAGTGTGTGTTGTAATCTAAATCACATTCATTGGTACACAAATTTATAAATAGAGTTTAATAGATATACGTTATTAGTGTAAAAGATTTTACATTTTCAACTAAATAAAAATGATATTTGGTATAACTTTGAATGTAATTATTATCAAATTCAACAAACTTATCTTATGTAGTGATTAATAATAGAATGATAATGTAAAAAACATTACACTTTTGTTATTTTCTCTTATAAATTAATATATGTTAAATATGAATATGTTTTTTAAAAATATTTAAGAACGTGTTTTTATAAATTAAAATATAATATATTAAACATTTATCATATTGAATTTTGAAAAAAATTAAATAATGAAATATTATTTTAAATTATGATATATAATTATCTTATTATATCTATTATTGATTGTGGAATTTAAGTATTGATTAAAATATCAAAGAAACTACAGATTTCATTTCCTTAAATAACTAATTAAAGAAGAAAGAAAACTATTGATTTTATTTTATTTATAAACACATAAAATACCTGCCAAAAAATAAAAAGAGTTCTACTGTTTATAATGAGAAATATGACAGTAGAGATTTTGCACTATTACATGCGCACATTTTTATTAGTTATTTGAAAGTTAAAAAATGAAAAAATAAATCACATATTTGATGGAAATCATGGAAATGAGTTCCTACATACTTTCGTTTATTTTTATGTTTTCATTGGAAGCAGAATTACTCAAGTTAAAAAAATATGTGACTACAAAAATAATAAAACTCAAATTCATAATATCAAATTTAATAAAATTTTCCCACTAACGTTCGTGTTTTAAAGAAATCATTGTCATTATCTTACATGATAATTTATTTTACCATTAAGGGTTAGACAGGATAGTAAGCGAGTTTCCATTTCAAAATGAGAATTAAATTTCAAACCCTAAATCAATACGATACTTGTTGGGAAGACGTCATAGTTAATAAGTATTCATAATATTATTTGAGGAATTAGTTTAATAATAGTGTTTGGTCAAAAACAAAAAAATGCATTGCATTATAACTTGTTATTTAATTAATTTTTCATTCAAGTTTGTCTTTAGATAAAACAAAATGTTATAATTTCAAAAGAATATTATTATTCTATAATAACCAATGATTATTATGTTGATATTTTTGTTACTTCAAACTATTTAATCACACAACATATAAAGATATACTAAACTATTATTCAAATTGTTGATCCAAGTGCCAGTAGTTTATTTTTGATGAGAATGCCAGACCTAAAATATGATATATAATAATTTTGAATTTTCTTTTGTATCATATTAGCTTGTGTGATAATAGCCCATATATTGTCAGACATGGGGACCAGGAAAACCCAGTCTCGATTAAACAAGAAACCCAGGCATTATGTATGATTATAATAGAATGAGAGACATCATGGCATATCTGATATTTTCCACCCAACTAGCCGTATATTACAAAATAATCATCAATGAGACAAAAGCCGACCAAACATGAATAAATTTCATTTCACATTCTGAAAGGAAAGTTTTTCTACACGATACATAATAAAAATAAAAGAAAATCGAAGAGAAAGGAAAGTATACGGAAAATCTATGATAAATCAAAAGTTGAGACTAAAAGAAATTGGTGCAATACTAATTTGTTAGGTCATAAATAAGATTAGTGTCTCAGCATATCAAGTATTTGGAAACCTCATTTATTCCTTTCGTCATACGTTAAGCAACCGGACCACATATATGGACTGTGGAGGCCTCTTGTGAGGGCAACACCTACTAATGGAAGGTTGGCTTCTGGTCCCCTCTTCCTTTTCTCTAAAAGAGATAAGCTACAAATGAAGGTTGATGTATATGCATGCTCTCTTCCTCGCTAACTATTAATTATCTTTCATTTTCTTATGTCTATTGTTTTAGTTCTATCGATTGTTTTGTCACTAACTTAAGCATCTGTAACATCATTTTGTTCATTTCAATACGTTGCTATTGATTTATTAGTTAAGGCTGGACTACATTTTGTTCCGTAATTATCACTTGGATTAATCATCAAATTATTAAAGCCGTGCTTATTGGTAGCGCGTTGCCATTCCATCTCGTTGGCTATTGTAAGTTACTGACTGGACAAAGTTTGACGCAATAATTAGAGGCTTAAACAAAACTTTATTCTGAAAACTAGATTAAATCTTGAGGAAAGTATAACTCAATTCTTTAGACCATGCTATAAATTACATTGTGGCAATTGGGGGTGAAAGCTAGGGAATTGTAAATCCTAGACCAAAGTATTAATATATACATATATATTTGAATCTTCTCATGGGTAGAAAACTGGTTGTTCACCTGAAAATAGTACGTGTTTGTTTTTGTTAAAAAATATGAAGTTTTAGTGGAGCAATTATGTTAATGGAGCATTTAATTAAACATCATTATCATTTGCTTATATAAAAAAAATTATCACTTAGTTCATGTATATTGAGATTCGTAGTATTGTTCTACGCATGTATTTTGCTTTTAATATCTTTTAGTTTCTAAGAGTTGTATTGTTTCAAAATTTCTACTTGTCTCATGCTTTGCATCTATAAACAATAATTTACAATTACATTTGAAATCTAGCCACAAAATCTAAATCCAGTGAGTTTTTTTAGATTATTTAAGTGTTTTCCTCCTCGTTCTTTCTTTGAAGTGGTATTAAAACTGAGTTGATTATTATACACTCAAGAAAGAGACCTTGAAGAACTCATTCCTAATCTATCCTTGATCGGCATACGTCAACTTGTTCTCATTGCAAGTGCAATTTGAACATTCTATCAACACTTGATTTTTTCAAGATTGAGAACCCCCATGCCTACTTGAGGATATGCATCAATTTTATTTTATTTTTTTTCTTACCTACATTGTGTTATCAACCAACTAGAGTTTGTTCACCTTGAAAAGTCAATGTGATTATTAATATGATTTGGTATAAAAGACACAGAATCCTCTAGATTTTTGAGGACTACTAGGAATACATTAAAAACCATCCAATTTAAGGTGTCCTTCCAACCATTCAACCACCTTTGGTTGAGTCATTTTTAGGGTGTGGACAAGCTATTAAACAAAATAAATCTAAGGGCTTTACCAATGTCTCAAAACCCTCTAACTTTATTATCAACTTTCACATCCTAATTTAAGAATTTTAAGCCAATTATGTTTTTGATGTATATGTTTGGAGCGTGATGAATATGGATTTCTCCATCCTTTAGGATTAATCATCTAATTTATGTGTAAGTGTTTTTCACATAGAAACTATTACTACCAAGATATGCACCAACAACCACTTTATCCAAATTTATGTCTTGGATTTTGCAACCAAAAGTGAGATCAAAGTTAGGTGACAAAAGTAAAAAATATGTCTCTATTGCCTATAATTCAAATTTTATGGGCTATAAGTTGTTTAATCCTACTAACAGAAAGATTGAAACCAATAGAGATGTTGATTTTGATAAAAAAAAATTATGAAAACTAAATATTTCTAAAATTGAAAAAAGCGGTTCATTTTTCAATGTTAGGAGAATTTGACTATGATAGGTGATGAATAGTCAATTGACCGAAGATTTATTACACAAATTTAAGAAATTAAAGACAAAAATTAATTAAAAATTTCACAAAAATAGTAGAAATTAGTATAGTTTTATAAATATTAGAAATTTAGTTAGTAATTACAATTTATGTAAATACTTTTGAAAATACGTGATAAATTATAAGAAAATAAAGAACATCTTTCCACTACTTAATCCATTGTATAATAATAAAGTACTTAATATGCTATTGACGTCTAACAAGGAATTGATAATTAGTTATAACTGAATCAACTGCCATAATTGTTTATAGTTACAAGTAGGGGTGAGCATTGAGTGAGTTCTACCAAAAAAAGTCCAATTCACCCAAAACTAAACTAAAAAAATAATAGTTTCTAATCGTTCAGACCTTGATTTGGATCAAGTTTGATTTGAGTCAACTAAGTTATTTTTTATTTGGATTAGTATTAGGTCAACTTTTTTTTATTCTTTATATAATTTTCCCATTTTTGTATTGTGAATTTTTATTCTAAAGTGCTTATATGATCTATATCACTATATTGAACCATTTGAAATTTATTGTGTAAAACCCAAAGATTATTGGAATTTTATATTAATAATTTATATTATACTTTTTTGTTTTGGATCAATTTTAAAATGAATAATGATTCCACTTTTCCTTAAAAAAATGAATTAGGCCACTTAGAATATAAATGCAATGACCTAAATATAAAGTAATAGATATTACAAACACTAAAAAACAAAAAAAAAAGAGAAATCATTAAGAAATTACATTAACTACTTAATATAAGCAAATAAATAAAAAAATGTAATATTTTTTTTTAAATGAGACCAATTCAAAAACACTTGCGACTAAATTGTCACAAATATATTATTGTACATCTTAATATACAACATATCAAGATAATTCCCAAATTGAAGGACTTGAACTTGCAAATAAATTTTTAAAAAATCAGTTAAACTCATTAATGCGATTAGCCACTTGAAATTAGTTATTGCAATAGTCCACTTGGAACCGGTTATTGTTTAATAATTTCTCCTACCTTCTTTTTCAACATGTATTATGAAGCGAATTTGCACCAAAAAGTGGACAATTGCAACAACTTTTAATACTGCATAAACTTTTAACAAGCAAAATGGTTTGCAACTAACACTAAAATCAATTAAAAACTTATTATTGATCTTTAGTACAATTTCTATAAAATGAAATCATATATGAAAAACATAATCATGGATAAGAAAAAAATAAAGTTAGAACCATTTTAGTATGTTTTTTTTCTTGTCTAAAAAATTCATTTAACCCACCAAAGTAAAAACAAAGTGCTTATTTAGAATTTTTAAATTTGTTAGAAGATTCATAACAAGAAGGTTCACAATGTCACCAAATTGATTCCTTGTTTTATCAAAGGTTCACATTGGTTAGAATCAAAATTAAATTAAACACTTATTAAATCAAAATGTCATCAGCAAACTAAAAAACATTAAAATTTGCAAGGATATCAATTTTTATTTCTACATCTTTAAAAACTTTTTTTGGCGAGCAATGGTAGGGAACCGATCCATTGCACTACTCTTACATTTTAACTTAAGGCTCCATTGCACTGTCCAAAGCTTATGGCTGAAGACATTGCAACATCAAAGGAAAAAATAAAAAAGTTTTAACAATAAAAAATATGTAGGGATATCAAAACTAGAGGTTTAGAAGAATCAAATATAAAAAATAAAAAAATTTAAAATCCAAAATTTGAAATATACAAATCATGAATGAAGAAAAATATAAATGACAATATCAACTTTTGGCAACATTTATCTCACATTAGCAGCTTTAAAATTGTTCACATTAACAACAAAGATATCCCCTCCATTGAATAATATATGAAACAAATAAACAAAACTCATCAAGATTGCATTTTTAGCACACACAAAACTTAGAAAGACTAAAAGGGAATCGAGCACAAGTAAGAAAAAATGAAGAAAATTCAATCTTTTGTAAAAGCGAACAAGGAAAAATTGGAGTCAAGTGAGAAAAAAAATATACAATGATATAATTTTATGTTAGAGAAGAAGCTGCAAACAACCCCTAAAAAACAAATGAAGAAAAAATCACAAATCTTCTCCATTGTTAAAGTTACAAGCTTTCAAAAACATGTAACTATAAGTAAGAAGAAAAGTGAAATGAAAATTGGAAAGCAAAAAAAAGGTCTTTCCTCTAGCATGTTAGGTTTTTTACACCAAGATCATGGTGGCATCACCAAAGGTTGTTGGTCAATAGAATGCACTAGTCTTGTAATTATTTAGATACAAAAAAGGTGATTTAGTTAATGACATTTTTCAATTAGGTGCACTTTCATGAAAAGGAAAAAAAAGAAGAAGAAAAGAATAAGAAGAGGCTTCGGTTCATGATGATTAATGGATTTAAGTGAGAGAGGGAAAAGAGTGACATTAAGGTTTGTATTGTGAAGAGAGACCAAAGAAACACTAGGGATTGTGAGAGAAAAGTTGTTTGCAACGCTACATCTGAACAAAATTAGGTTTACATATGTTAGTGATGCTTATATAATTGGATTTGGGCCTTTCGTTATGGGTTTCACAAATCTTATTATATCATGTTTGGTTGGGTTCGGGTTTCGATGGATTTACTAATTTACAATCAAACCCACTCAACATAGTTTGTTTAAAACCAAAAGAGTGACCAATCTACTAAGTACTTGTTCAAAATCATCCAAAAGCTAAAAAAATAAACGTTTGGATACATCGATTTTTGGTCGAATCACAAATTTTTGCCTAGTCCTAGTTACTAGGATACCTAATGATGAAAGTAGTGTCTAACAATTACACCAAGTATCTAGCACACAATGATGTACTAATAGTGTTGTGTAGTGGCTCAATTCTTATAACTTATAAATATGTATTTTGAGTCCATTTTTTAGGAATTTTGTGGCTTTCATCATTTTTCATGTTTTCTTCATTTTTGTGAGTTCTTAATGTGAGAGGGAGTTTTGGTTTTGAGTTCTTAAAGTTCTTTAATGGAGTCTTTGTTTAGGAATGGATGTGGAGCTTTGATGAAGTGCTTCCATGGATTCTCCTTTTACTCAATCTTATGCTTAGTTCATTTTCATTTTGTGTTTTTTTGCAATGACTAAATTTATGTTATGAACTTTTTGACCTATTCAATTGTGTTTTCATTTTAATGCTTTGTATGTCCTAGAATAAGGGTCCTGTGCTTCTTATCACTTTTTGCTAAATGATATTGGTATAACAAAAATCAACTAATCAAACCTAGCTTGAGGTTAACTTGAAAAAAGATCTCAAATTAAAATATGATTAAGACACATAATTACATAGGTTCTTGGAATAAAGGTGGTGGTTATGTGCCTTTGTAAGAATTTTAAGACTAATGCGTGAGTCCTAATTTAGGGTGCTTCAAGAATTAAGGTTCTTATTTTGGTGATTATATGAGTGGTTGTCAAGGAACAAAGACTGGTTATTTGAAGTATATTTAAATGTTGAACCAAGGTGGGAGATTGAGGTTGCAAGCATATGAAACTAGGAGCAAAAGATAAAGAATCATGATTTACATTTTTCCACCTTTGATTTTTTTTTTTTAGTCTTGTTAGTGAAGTTTGGCCCCATTTTAGTTGATTTTAGTGTCAAAGATTGATACATGGTGTTTAATCTAGTCTTAATGACACTATAGTACTCTAATTATCACTCTTGCTATTTGTTAACAAGTACACTTACCAAGTTAGGTTATGCATATTCACCAAGGCCACACTCTTACTTATATCAAATTGTCCTAATTCACCTTTGTCCTAGCAAGCCTAACAAGCTAAGGAATGTTTTTTTTTTTTTGGAAAACTAACCTAACGAGAATGAGTATGAAGATATTTAAACTCCTACCTAGTAATCAAATCCTATAAGAAATGAAAAACCTCCTTAGAACTTGATTGATAATCCTAGTGGATAAAGAAGTCTTAGAGATCCTATTAAGTCTATTAAGATGGTAGAAAGTACAACATTATTTTGTCTCTTTGTTGATTTCGAGCCACTACACTTTGAAAAGGCTATATAGTAAGAGAAATGGAGATGTGAAATAGACGAAGAGATTCAAGCAATATAGAAGAATGATTTTTCAAAAAGGCAAAAGACAATTGATGTGAAATGAATATATAAAATAAAAAATGAATGCTAAAGGAGAAGTAGAAAAGGTATAGACAAAACTTGTCACTAAAGACTAAGCAACATGGAGTAGATTAAGATGAGCTGATTGGGTTAGAGATA
Source organism: Pachyrhizus erosus (assembly GCA_026544285.1). Lineage (NCBI taxonomy): Eukaryota > Viridiplantae > Streptophyta > Magnoliopsida > Fabales > Fabaceae > Pachyrhizus > Pachyrhizus erosus. Next base: position 11,716 of record JAMLFT010006611.1, read on the forward strand.
AATTAATTAGTCAAATTCTTGGCACAATTAAAGACAAATTAATTATTTCGTTCAAACAAGTACATTGTTGTGTCTTGCTTTGTAGTTTAGTGAGCCTTTTGGTGAAGTAGGTGAGCAAAACTATTTTAACTTTCACAAAGTTTCTCTAAATTTCTCTACAATTTATCAAGACTTTATATGCATTGTAAGACATGAAAATATAGCATGACCATATAAACACATATATGTGTATGACTATTCTTTTTAACAAAACATAAGGTATTGCTTTATTGTTTTACTAAGATAATTGATTTGTATATTTGCTTAAAAAATATTTGCCTTTTCATCTTAAAAACTTGTTTTCTTTATTTGTAAAATCAAAACTTAAGAAGGTTATAAAAAATCCTTTACTCTAGCAATAAGAAAATTTATACTTTTTATGGGTGCCATTACTTTTACATAGAGTTCTAAGAAGCAAATTCATTGTGATTCTTTCTTAGGTTAGAGACTGCAAGTGTCCTATAACTCACTAGGTTAAAAATTAATCTTGTTCATAGTGCATGATTGTCGTTGAGCCCAAAAAATTTTGCACACAAAGGTAATCGAATATAAATTCCCTTATTAAATAGATTGTTTTCCCAAACGTGAACATAATGAAGCTTTACACCACTATGCTAACCATATAGGTTCCATTATGATTCTTTCTACATGTGAATTGAAATATGTTGCAACTACTTCTTGTATCACACACACATTTCAGTTAAACAGGTTGTGAAGATGATACATCTAACACAAAATGTAGTAATTATTATTTTTATGAATAGCAATTTGCCTTATAATATAATTAAAAATCAATAAATTAGTGACCAAAGTAATATAAAACTACTTTATTTCATAAATTTTGAGGTCAACCAATTTTAGTGAAAGATTTTTAAAAATTATATATAAATCATTTTGTCACTAATTTAAATTTTAGTATATGATTTGAGTAGTCACATGGTTTCCAAGTTTCATTGGTTAAAGTTGTGTGTTGAGAATGAAAAAATTGATCTTTCTTATACAAGAAGTGAAAGTTAAGTAGTTAACATTTTCATGAAAAAGATAGATTGAAGTTTGAGAATTTAGCAAAGTTGTGTGCATAAATTAGAGTCATCACTAAGAATCAAGTCTAAGGGGATGTTAATAAAAAATATGAAAATTTTGAAGTAATTATGTTAGTGAAGTATTTAATTAAACTTTATTCACCATTTAGTTCATGTGTTTATAGATTCATTGTCTCTTGCTTTTATTAATTAATACCTTATAGTTTTAAGAGTTGTACTGTTAAAAGGCATGTCCTTTATAGCAGGAGATGTGCCTTATCTATAAATATCCATGTTCTAGTTCATTTGCAAACATGTAAAGAAATCTAAATTAAATGAGTTTCTTAAACTATTTGAGTGTATCCCTTCTCATTCTATATTTCGTATTTCCTTCAATTTTTGTTTTTATTTTTAGTTAATACATTTTCGTACGTTATATCTGCTTTTTTGAAAAGGTATGTTGTATCTGCTAGAAATATAATAAAATTATTCATAAACTTTCATCCAACAAATATAATTTTAAAATAAATATTATCAATATAATGAAAATTTAAGGATTATTAATGTAGCGTCTGACTTTTCTATGCTTCTATTTTCTTTGAAAGAATAAACTATACCTTATATAATATTCATTTTTCAGATAAATTCTAAAATATAAAATGAATTTCGAAAAAAAAGAGGTTATAGAAATTAATCGGTGAAACTTTTGCTTCTTTATTTCCTCCCTCTTCATTTTCACTTCTAAATACACAATGTTGATATCTATCGAGTTGGCAAGACTCAATGTTATAGTGATGCTGGCATATTGTGCATGTGGAGAGAGTGTACTCAACTCTGGCAAACAACAACACAATTGAGGTGTGACAAGGCAAGACATGTGAATTGTTCATGGTAGTTATGGGTAGTTTAGTGACGTTGGCTACTTCTCTTGATCGTCTTTAACAACATTGCTCGTGAAATTTAAGTTTTTTTAACTAGGCATAGTGGGTCTTTTGATCGCACAAGGGTGGCCACAGTTTGTGCAAGATTACAAGGATCACTATATGCATGAGAAAATAAATATTTGAACATTTGATTATGAATATTTAAATTATTACAAAGTATGAAATTGCTATAAACTTTAACTCTACTTTTTAAAGATGTTATTTTTATTTTTAAATATCTTTTAAGATGAAAAATGTTAGACCTGATTAAAGTTAAATCCTTGTTGATTATACTTCTTAAACTTTTGAGGTATGGTTAATTTTTTTTTTCTTTCTTTTAAAATTTCAAAAAACATTATAACATTTTTTTATAATTTAATAAAAATATATTGACTAAAATAAAAAGAGAAAAGAAAACAAACTAAACATGTGCTTTTAGGTTGTGTCAGATCGTGTTTTTATTTTTTAGTTTGCAGATTTAATTTAATTGTACTTTTAATTAGAATTATTATTTTCATATCACAAATTTGGTTTTAAAGATTCCATTAACTTATTATCCTCTCACTTTTTTTATTTGTGCAATTTTGATTAATTGGTTAATTTAAAATATTATATTTAACAGAAGTATTTACATGACAATAAATTGTTATTGTGGATATGTTGATGTTACAGTGTGAATGAGTGTCATGTCAACATTTTTTTGTTATATATTGGACATCAAATTAATTGATGAATCAAAATTATATAATTAAAAATAAGAAAAAGATCAAATTTGCTAAAAAAAGGAAGATCAAATTTTTGGAATGGCAATAATAAAGAGATTAAAAGATACACTTAAACTAAAATATTTTATAAAACATTAAACTGAAATATTTTATAAAACATTTTTGAAAACTAAGTTTTAGATAATTGACGTGGAAGAAAGAACATGAGTATAAGAAAACTCTAAACGAAAAACCAAAACAACTTAAAAATATTATGCTTTTTTATTATAAAATTGAAAAAAAAAGTATTACTTTTGAAAATAATTTCCAAATATTACTATTATTAAACGAGTTCTTTTATATTTTAAATAAAAATAAATTTTAAAATATGAACCAAACATGTCCCTAATCTTTTGTTTCTAAACTTGTAAACTAAGGTGGACGCTTGTATAATAAACAATACGGTAACTAATGTTTAGTTTTATACTAACACAAAGTTTAATTTCTCCAAAATTCTTTGCCATAGTATTTTTTTTTTCTTACCATAATTGACTTTGAAAATAAAATTATTAGAATTGTGCAAACAATACTTTTTTTTGTCATAATTAACTCGACAGGGTGAGAGCCGACTAAAGAAGATATATGAAATGAATGTGATAATTGCAGCTTGCAGGTTTCATCATTTTCTAGCATGCTGCTCTGCTCATTGAACTGAACACACAACTGGGGACCAAATGTATTACTCTATAGTCTTTGCCAATCGCATGGATATGTTATTTGGATTCAAAATTAAGTGCATTATTAAGTTTTAGTGTATGCAGTGTCACTGATTATTAGTTGGATGAAACTTGAATATTATTAGAATTAGAATTTCATTTAGGCAATTCAATATATAGATTATCAAAATAAAATTATAAAATTGATTGGAGAAAAAAGTACTTATAAATTTTATCCTTATTAGATTTTAGTAACAGTTTTTGAATTCATTAGTTGTGGTCTACAAAGGGAACGGCTATCTGTCTATAAGGAATCGAATTGAAAATTAAAGCTAGTTAGTAATAATGAAATGTTATAGCATGAAAAACTCTCATCCCTACCTTCATTCTCTTCTCTCTTTCCTTCATCTGGATTATCTCATTATCAATTCACATGCTTGTATCTTTTTTTTTCATTAGATAAAATACTTACACCTTATTGAAGATTAAAAAGTAGAGATGTATGATGTTGATAATTTGAGTAGTTGGAGCTTCAGTAAATATAAGTCTTTCAAAATTAAAATTAATAAAAATTTATCTAAAATAAAATAATCTTAAAAGGACTAAATAAGTTGACTTTATTATCAAATAAACATATTAAAAATTAATTAGAAAATTTTAAGTATTTTTATATTAAAAAGTTAAACTTTATTTTAATTTAAATAA
>JAMLFT010006612.1:0-15822 GCA_026544285.1 Pachyrhizus erosus
ATATCATTTCTTGGTTAATATTTCTCACAAAAATTAAATATTTCAAATTTTAACTGAACTAAACTAAAATATTTTAACATTGAAAGTAAAATCTTATTTTTCTAAATAAAATTTTATTATTTAAAAAGCAGGATGTTACAAAATTTCTCTACTAATGCAAGTAAGGAATTAGGAATATAATGAGTAAATTTGATCTCACTCCACCTAAGGAATTAGGGAGATATTTATGTGAATTATTGTATATTGGAATGAGTTCATACTCTTGTGTTGAAAATACATATGTTTGATGTTTTAATGAAGTTTGACCTTGACAACTCTCTTTACTTATTTTTATTTTCTCCAAAAATATTTGCATTCCAAGTATTTGATAAAATTATTAAAACAAGATACTTGAGATTTTATTTTTAAGCAATACATTTATTTATTTTTGTTTAATTGAATATAAAATTATCATAACCATAATTAGCAATTTGTGTCAAATTAATTAATATTGTAAAAAATCTTTGAAAAGACGATCTTAAATACTTGTCAAATACTTTTACAATTGGTATGCTTACCAATATATGTATTATGCATAAAAGTAGGGATAAATTAATATTCAAGTCATCGTCAATGTAGATACCTTCTAGAGTTAGTAGCTCCATATGAATTAGTAATTTGCCTTTCCAATTCTCAAGATTGTAAGGCTTTTTTCATTTCCTCCATGGACATTGAACTCTTATTTAAAATTGTTGTGTCTACAAAATTATTATAAGCTCTTAGACAAAGAACTAAGAAGAATAATAATTTGGTCCTTATCATCAACAACATCAATATTTTTCAAACTAAGAACAATTTAGTTGAAAGTAAAAATATGTTTATGAATGGACTAACCTTCATATACTTGCATGATATGTAATTATTTCTTTAGGAAAAGACGATTATCGAAAAATCACTATGTCATGTGACTTTCAAATTTCTTCAAAACTTATTAGCAATCACCATTTTATCCATAGACTTTACCCAAAATTTATATCTCTTTTTAATTTTTTTTTTTCCAAAACAAATGTGTGCATGTGTGACTCAATTTACTTATGTGTGCCACATAGGTGGTGTGAATAGATTAGATAAGTGGTAATCTAATACCACGTTGTCATTAGACTGCCACGAAGAAGGGTTTATGGAACAGTTATTGAGTTGGTAGCTTCTATCATCTCATTTCTCTTATACTTAGTAAAGGAGTGGATATAGGGGAGTAACCATTCTATTATACACTATACATCCGATGCATAGTTGATTTGAGCATCAGAATCCTATTACAAATGCTCCTATGACATCGCAAGAAGGAGAGAAAATATAGAAGAGTGCAAGGCGAGAAGACTACTTGGTTCTATGTTGAAGTACAAGTGTGAAGGTGTGAAGTTCATTTGCATGGTTTGCTCACAATTCATTGGTGTAAATCTCTTCAATGTTTGTCTCCCTTAAAAGTACAACAATTTATATCAGGATCGATAGTTCAACCTAAAGATTGACTTAGACAAGTAATATGGATTGATGATAAATCCATATAGAAGCATGGGGATCTCTTGTATCAAAATTTTTTCTAGTGATGGACTCATACATAGGAATTAAATAGCGTGTTTCATGATCATGAAATGAGAAAGGTAACATTGTAGGGTATTAGAGCAAAATAAGCTATAAAAAATCATGATTGGATACTCATGGATTGAAAATGACTTTCTTTTAGGGAGAAGCTACAATGTGGGAGTGACTCACACTTAATGAAAAGATTGTTAAAATATAAGTGTGAAGGTTAAGTTCCACTAGATAAAATTTAAGAAAAACAAAATTTTTTCATTGTGTTCTCATAGACATATAATAAAGAGGAAACATTATTATTATATAGAAACACAAAATATTTAGTATTTACATTTAAAGTAATTTAAAATATTTAATAACGTATATTTATTATGAATATATTAGCCAACAATTTCATCAAAGTCAAATTAAACTTTGAATTCTTTTAAACGAGACGTCAGATTCAAAAATAAAAAGATATGTAATTGAGTCAAATTCCAACATTACACTTTACACATTTTTATTTAGTTTTTTTTTTTTAAATTTCATTAACTTCATTTAAAAAAAAATATTATCAAAATATCTTTCACAGTATCATCCTTCGAAGATATAAGTAGTATATTGCTCTCCTTTTTTATATTAACTTACGCACTAATATGCTCTCTTAATAAATATAAATATATTACATTGTATAATTATATATATATATATATATATATATATATATATTACATTGTTTATATCTTTACTATTATTTTAAATTAATTATTATGAATTATGATAAATATTAATAAATATTATTTTCAATCAAAATGAGTTAAATAAATTATTTTAATACAAAATATGAATTAAAATTAAAAATGTGTAATATTTTTTTATATATTTGTATAGTATTTTATTGATTGACAAGTGTAATATTTTATTTCTTATTTTATATATTAATTAGAGACACTAACAATGTGTATATGTAAATATTTTTTGAATGAATTTATTTAATTAATTTATTAGTGTTATAAAAATTAGATCCGTATTTAGTTATTAGATTACTGATCAAATTAATGAGTCACATGTTGAATTGCATGTAACTAACTAAATAACTTATATATATATTATTTTGTATTTGCTAATCAAATAGAATTGTTAGCTTAGTGGTTAGTTATAATCTTTATACTTTAAAAAGATGCGAGTTTGATTTCTTTAAGACACATTTTGACTAGTTTGAACTTTGAACCTAACAGTACTTACATCTATGAGGTGTGGTAGTGTAATAGATATTTTGATAATACAATTTTTTTTAATGGAAGCTATTAAAATTTTAATGAAAAATTGAAAAAAAGAATAATATATCATGTATTTGAAACTTTTAAGAAAAGAGTGTAATGTATGGTCAAGGTTCAATTCTTATATTTGTGCTAGTCGGTCCAACGGTAAGTGATGTCTAAAATAAATTTTTAAACAAATTTATCTATTTAAAATGAAAATATTTATATGTTAGATTTTTTTTTATCAATACGGTGGTTCTTTATGTTAATATATAAGACATTTTTGTTTTAAAAAAGGTAATAATAAGTATATGTTTTTTTTAATAGACTTAAAAGTTTAAACTTTAATTACTTTATTGTTAGGTTGATCTAAATTTGTATATATATAAAAAATTCTTAAAATATTAATCTTTTTAATCCAAAAATAGAACTGAGTTAAAAACAAAACTACTATAATGATGATAAATATGAAAGAGGAAGTCTATACTAGTTAGTGATATTTGTCATATCGTTTTCATTTATAAATGTTGATTACTAACGTGTGGGCACATGTCCAATTCTGTTTTGAGAAAGTTAATCGTGCAGTGGCAACCAAACTACTTCCTTTAGAGCACAAACAAGTAACAAGAACTGACTTTCAATTGTTCAATGCATTGTACTCTCTCATAGATTCAACAATAAGATGTACAGTTTACGATATACCTATTCAATTAATCTCTTTTTTATGTATCAAATTACGAAAAATATTAAGACTAACTTAAGGATTCATACCTCCCTTATTAACATGCATCCCTATCAAAATGAGTAAGTTCCCAACCCTTCTAATTATGTGAAGCCAATGAGTGACATTATAAAAAGATTAATGGCCAAAACTCCATTCAACCAAATACCTCAATGCACTCCCATACCCTTCAAAATCATAAGCATGGCAAATTCGTGGTCCCTAGTTATGATCACCCATCATCGCAAAGGTTGATCACCCATCATCGCAAAGGTCTATTAACTCTAATCAATTTGGGTCATTGGAAAACTCCATTATGTGTAGTCATCTTTCTACATCTCAATACTCGAACATCACTAGTTATGAATAACAAGTTGATCATGCAATTTAGAGTGCAAAAACGTATAGCAATGCATCACAATACGCTTATGAAGGGCTAGTGAATAACGCAATTCGAAGTGAAAAAACGTACAACAATGCATCACAAAGCTTCAATATCTATAGCCATCTTTCCACATCACAAAACTCCAACATCTCTAGTTATGAAAGGGTAATGGATTATGCAATTAATAGAGATCAAGCGGAAGACACACCACGAGATTCTAACTCCAACATCCTTAATTATCAATAAGTGGATCATATGATTAGTAGTGCACAACGGCATAGCCAATCTCTAGAGGCCACGTGGCCATTTCAAAGCTCCAACATCCTTAATTATCAACAAGTAATTATAGGACAAAAAGTGAACTGACTTATGTCGATGCAACATGCCGTGTGGCCATATACAAGCTCCAATGTTCCTAATCATCAACAAGTTAATTATAGGACGAAAAATGAAGAATCTCATATCATGATGCAACATGCCACATGGCCATCTCAAAACTCCAATGTTCCTAGTTATGAATGGCAAGTGGATCATAATAAGGGTCATTTGAATATGGCATTGTATAAACCCTACAACATACCGAATTGGTCAATGGGTGATGGAATGAAAAGTGAAGAAGCATATGGTAAACCTCAAAATCTGAAGGCTTTGTGGACTACTCAATCCAACATCTCTTATTATTATTACTATTATCAATAACTTATTGACTCCACACAAGAAGAATCACGTATTTAAGATAAAACAAATCTCATGTGAACTCTTTGCCATATCTCAAACTGTCTAGTGTCGATCTTCATCCTAAATCTCCACATGTCTTAAATTTTTGGCCTCCATTGCCGAGAAAATGGTTTTATTTGTTTTTTTTTATTGATTTAAATATATATTTTATATCTATAAAATAATTTATTTTAATTTTATTATCTAAATTATCATTTCTTTTTATTTTAATATCTTATATTTTTTATGTTTGATTTTATTTTTTACTATTAGTTTAATTCTATTAAAAAAGTGATGTAATATACAATTTTAAAAGAATCCAACAAAAAATATTGTCTAACATTAACCGAAAAATATATAATGTATTAAAAATTTATCTTATTTTTTGTGGTTAATTTTTTTTTTATTAGATAATTTTTTTATTAAATTTCTCTAACAAATTATCTATCGTACATCATATATTAAAAATTAATTTTATTATCTTTTGTTGAATCTTTTTATTATTGTTAAACAATTTTTTTGGTTGATTTTCTTATAAATTGTCTTATTATTTAATAAAATTAGACTAATAGTAAGTAATAAAATTGAACATAAAAAATATGAAATATTAAAATAAAAAATTATTAATAATTTAGATAATAAAATCATAATAAATTATTTTATAGGAATGAAAGACATATTTAAGTTGATTTTATTTATTGTTTTTTCTTGTTAGAATTTTCTTTTGCTTTTGTTCACGATCCATTTGGACTGGGTAATCTCTCAAGTCCTTTCGATACTTTCTCATTAGTTTTCTGCATTTGAATTTATGTATTTATAACACTATAGATTGACGAGTTGTGGATTCTATAATCTTCTGCACTTGGCAAAATTTAAATTACAGGTATTACTTATATACCATCATTTTAGTTGGTAGAAACATCACACTCAAATTCGGTATAGATCGTGATTCAATATTATTTCTTCCACGTATATCTTTGTATGATGAAACATCTCGCAACATGAAAAGCCTTGTTCTCCTTTGCTACTTCGTTATTGGGACACGCTTTTTCTTACAAAGAACACTCTCCAAGCATAATATGTAAATTTGTCTTGGTGTCACAAAAATATTTACAATCTATAACTAAATTTATAAATCTTGAAAATAATTCATATATCAAATTTGGTCAAACTTTAGTTTCTTCCAGACCAAACTAATGTTCCTAACATAAGGCTTAAAGAAGCAAATGGAGCAAAATTTAAAGCTTAGTAGGTAAGTTCGTGTTCCCTAGCTATACATATGCAAAACCCAAAGGTTTACCTGATAGTAAGAAATTGAAGTAATATACACGAGATTATAAGTTTGACAGAATTTGTTCTTTTTGAGATAAAGAGATGCAACATCCAAACGTAGAACAAGATTTTAAGAAATTATTTGAAATATAATCTCTTATTTAACATTGATTCTCTAAGGGCATTTGTACACAAAGAGTTGTCTATAATTACAAACTACTGTCTAAAATAGCATCCTTAATATATTATATGCTAATTACAATCAATAGTTATAGGTAACAAAAATTTTCTAATTACAATCAATATTTATAGGTAACAGAATATTCTTAACCACAATCTGGCATGATTTTGTCTAGCCGGATACTTTAAGATTTGATTGAGATATGATCAAATATTATCGTCTAATAAAGATTCAATGGATTTTTTCTTTGTTTATTTTAATAATTGTCATCCCTAGACAGAAAGCTAAAGAAGTTTGCATGCAGCTTGCAATCTATTTGGTTGTCTATTTTTTTATAAAAAATGTGTAATCTGATTTTGATTTTTGTAAAATGTTGTCTCATTTTGATTCCTTCAAAATTAAAATATATTACTGTTGATTTAGTATGTTAGCTCTGTTAGTTAACATGCTTACATGGCAGACTTGATTGAACAGAGGCTAAGTTGTTTGTCTAACAATAAAAAAAATTGGCAGTGGTACATGTTAAAATATTTGATAAACATATTAAATTTATCAAAGAGAATTAACATATTACATGAATAGTAATATATTTTAATTTTGGAGAGATTAAAATGAAATGAAATTTTAGAGGACCAAATCTAAAATTCATATATTTTAAAGAGACTTGTGAATTGACTTTTGTTGGTGATAAAAACTATGTAAATGTTGCTTGATTAAACAACATAATTAAAAGAATATTAGATAATATGAATGAAAATTTAATTATGGGACAATTATATATACATATATAATATTCTATAAGGAAGAATGTTGTACAATAGGAAATCTATCACATGCACAATTGAACTTATATAGCTATGAATGACGATATATTCTGTAGTTCAAAAAAGACAAGAAAAAAAAAATACAATTTTTTATTAGAAATTTTGTCTAATTCATCCTTTTGTTAGTCATGTGTGAAACTTCACTATTTAATGAAGATGTTGTTGCCATTGGTATATGATTCCCATATTATTGTATTTCAAGAAAATAATATAAAAATATAATTTATCGTTCTTTTAGTCATGAAACTTTACCACTATTTGATGAAAATGTAATTGTTGTAGGTAGATAGACAATGATAAGGATATAGTTGACATATTCTTTTAGTTCTAAAGATGAGAAAAAATAATATACAATCTTTAATTGAGATAAAACTTTCTCTAATTCATCCATTTATTAGTCATGAAACTTCACAACCATATTTGATGAAGATGACGTAGTTATCTGTAACTATTTGTAGAGTGTAAAGTTGCAGATAACATATATTCATGTAGTTCAATGAAGAGAAAAATATTAGGACTTTGAATTGATCTAGTGGCAACTTAACTTTAATAAGAGGACAAATTGTAAGAAGAGATGACTTTGAATTGAATTGACCAACACATTGTGCAGTTTACAATGTCACCATTCAATTAAATCTCTCTTTTATGTATAGGACTAAATCAAGGATCCAATACCCTTATCATTTCTATAAAAATGAACTAGTTCCAAGCCTCTCTTATAAACAAAACCTACCCTCTATCAATTATTTGAAGCAAGTGAATGATATTATAGGAAGTTGACAGATCTAAAATCTCATTAATCTAGTATTTCAAGATATTATTCTTCCTTTCCAAATCATCACTACTATGACAAAATTGTGATGATCGCTCCATCATATTATGACACATCATTGAAGATATCCATTAGCCAGCCTAATCATCTTTCAAGATTGAAACACTCGATAACATCCCTAGTTATAAAAACCAAGTGGATTATGCAATTTTAAGTGAAAAATATAGTCATGGATGACAAAACTTCAATATCCTTACTTACAAACAAGAAATGGATCGTTTGATTGAAAGTGAAAAAGGGACCATATAACAACTTCATGGTTGTTACCAAGTTCCAACAACAATATCACTAGTTATTTAAAGGGTACAAACTCTAGTAACCCTAAGATATTGTTGAGTACAATTCTTTTTCTATGTGCACCCATGAGAATGCATAAGGTAGAACACTTATTGGTGATATTGTAGTTTTTGTTTCACTATTATATTGATCTTGATCATTTATGTTGCAAATAGACCAAGATGTTCCTAAGTGTAAAGAAGTGAAATTTTTTTTTTCAAAGCTTCGGTGCTTGTGTGGCTTATTTATGAATTTATTTGCTCATGAAGAAAGGATAAATTAGAGAGAAAGAATCAATTGTGCAAGTAAATGAGAAGAAGAAAAGTGAATAGTGTGATCATGTGTATGTTGGGAGGGCGGTTAGGAGGCATTGTGTTTGATAATCTTCTATGGGCAATATGCAAAGAAATTTAGCAAGTTCTATGTAGATGCTATGTTAAACATTTACAAAATATGAGTCTTTGTTGTTTGTTGTGATTCCCTTCCATTAATCTTTTGTGGATGATGAGAATTATTAGTCTTGTATATTGTTAGCTTTGTACTGTGTCATTCTGCATCTATTTTTCAATTTTTTTTATGTTTGTTTTTTGTTGTTTAATTTGTATTTTGTTATTGGTTTTATATAGGTTATTCTTGTAATATTTATAGGTGTTGTTGTTTGGGTACGACACAGATTGATTTTTCAATTTTTAAAGGATTATGAATGTTGTAAAAAATGGTTCAACATTTTCTCCAATTGTGTTTAGGGTTGCCATTAACTTATTCTTGTGGTTCAATAATATGTTTATGTTTTTTTTATTAATGCTTTATGTTTTTTAAAGTCATCTTCATTATGATTGTTTTACTATTTTAATCTTGGTAGATGCATTTGGAGCTTCCTAGAAAACTTTATTAGCATAAGAGAGGGGGAAATTGGTAATGTGGTATTATAAACCCTGTGGGGAACTAACATTTTAGTATATTAAGAAGCAATAAAGGGCTTGTCATGTGGGAAGTTGCCAAAATTGATCTCAATGTAAAAAAGTGAACTAGTATAAACTTGATTGTGCAAGTTTTTTAAAATCACAATTTTTTTTAATTCTCGCATTTTCTTTATTTTTATTGCATTAATTTTTATTTTTTATTGGATTGATCAAATTATGACAAATTAGTTACTTATTCCAATTGGCTTGTTTTCTGTAATCTTGATTAGATGAATTTATATTTGGCTTTGTAGTTGTGGTAGTTGATTGTGGTCTTAATTGTCTCATTGATTATATTATTCATTCATTGCATATAGTTTAAGTAGTGGCCATGACATTAGAGTTAGTCACCATTCATAGAATTTGCATTAGAATTATCATTAGATGTTAGGTACATATATTTGGTTATCATTATCATATCCTTAAGAAAATTTGATTACCGATCCGCATTGAAAAGGCAAAGATAACTTTCATTTTGAAAGTTTTTAAAGGGGTATTGAAAATTATTTTTGAAAGGTTTAAATTTCTTATTTAACCTCATCTTAAGCTTACACATTACCTATTTTGTTCCACACAAATTGTATGGTCCTAATGGATTTCATGAAGTTTAATTTAGGTATGGTCAAGCCAATAGATTCATAACCTATATTTTTTATGAAAATGTAAATGAAATTGATTATCCTGGTTTTGAGAGAAATAAGGATGAGTTTGGTAATGTAATGGATAATGTAGAACAAATGAAATGGAAATAAGTTATCATGGGTGTGTGGTTATCTCAAAGTCTAAAGGGGTTGAGTTTGAAAGTGTGTTAAATTGATAATGTGCTCTCACAATGTTATGTTATGCAAATAAAATGCAACAAGCATATTGCTTGAATAAGTAGTAAATCAACAAGTGAGCTATCATTTGCATAGGGAGTGCAACAACAATTATTGCAATTAGTTGCTAGGGTAAATAATGTATTGGTCGTAACAAAGAACTTAAAAACAAAATATGAAAAAACTATAAATCCAATGTTATTGTTTATGCTTTTTCAAGAGTATTGTGATGACAATGATGATAAGAATGGTTAGGGGTTCAAATGCATTTAAGATCATCCTTTATATTCTTACCCAAATTCAATACAATACCCACAATATTTAAAATTTAGATTTCACTAAATTAGATTAAGTTTAATCTCTTGACATAAAATTCCATTAAAATTAACATTCAAATCTTTTAGCTCCATTAGGATAAACTTAAGCATTAAATAAATGATTGTTTCCCATTAAATATAAGTTTTTCTTCTTATTTAATCCTTTATGGCTCAAGACCATTACTGTATATGGGACACAATTTTATTTTTATTTTTATTTTGGTTTATAATCTTTATTTAAGTTCTAAAAGATCTATAAACCAAGTGCAAAAAATTAAACTATTTTATGCGTGTATGTGTTATAAAAATTTAAAATTTCTTCTTCTTTTTGTCCTATTAACTCACTGCCCTATTAGCAAAATGAGCAAAAAGATTGTCTTTATTTTTGTCTAATGAATTTTTATTTTTAAAATAGTATATAGAAATATTGGGAAAATGAATTCAAATTTCCAAACATTAATGCAAAAAGAAGAAAATTTAAGACGTGTATTCCAAAAGGTGTGAATGCATCTTAACTCTTGGAGAATTCCACTATCATAATAAGGTATAGATGAAGAAGTGAGATAAGTAAAACTCACTATGTGACATATATGAATGAAGTCTTGAACCTTTATTCTAAAAAGGGGTTCTTATGATGGGAGAAGAATATCTAGTTAAGAATAAGGGGTCACCACCCTAAGTGAGAGTGGTGGTCTTGTAATGGGGAAGAGTTTCTCAAATTTGTCCAGAAAACGTGTAATAAGGAGAGTTTTCTCATGTTTGTCAAAAAAACTTGTAATGTGTTATGCAATAATGAATATTTTTTAGACAATTTTGTGGACATAAGCAAAAAGTGTCGAACCACGTAAATTTATGTCTTTTTTTAGGTTTTATTTGTGTTGTTTTGTACATGTCTCATACCTCTAATCCTTATTGTGTGTGAAGAGAGGAGATTTTTCTCCAACAGTGGTATTAGAACTAACAGTTTGATTATGTGATTGATTTAGACTAGTATAATGGAGTTGGTGGTGGATCTGTGTGAGGATCCTTGTGTCGAAAGCCTTCTTGATAATGTGTAGGTCAGACAGTGTATCTTGGTAGTTAATAACAATGTAAATCCTTTTGTTAAAAGTCTTCCTAATAATGTAGAAGTCAGGTGGTGTGTCTTAGTAACGAACAACAAAGCCAGTACAAGAGATGCCACCATCCAATATTCGTGGAGGAATTTTGAGATTAGATGTATGGTGAGGAGCATACCAAATTGTGAAGCGAAAACATGTGTGCAAAAAAAATATGTGTAGATGGTTGTTTGAAAATTTTAATTGAGGGAGGGATTGTAAGGAAAATCAATCCAAATTTCTAAACATTAATGCAAGATGGAAAGTCAAGTGTGAATGCATCTTAACTCTTGAAAAATCTCATTATCATAATAACGTGTAGATGAAGATGTGGGATAATTAAAACCCACTATGTGACATTTATCTATGAAGTTTTGAACCTTTACTATAAAAAAAGGTGCTTCTGATGGGAGAAGAATGTCCTAGTTAGAAATAAGGGATCACCACCCTAATGAAAAGGTTGGTTTTGTAATGGAAAATGATTTCTCAAGTTCGTCTTGAAAATTTGTGATGTGTTATGCGATATTGAACATTTTTTTAAACAATTTTGTGGACGTAAGTAAGAGGTGTCGAACCACGTAATTTTGTATCTTTCGTTATTTTTTTATTTGTATTGTTGTTTTGTATGTGTCTTGTACCTCTAATCCTCATTATGTGTAAAGAGAGGAGATTTTTCCCCAACAAGAAACAAGCTGAACTTGCTTCCTTTTATGTGTGTGTTCTGCCTTTGTAAAAAATAAAAAGGGAAGGAATAAAATTTTTGTTTAAATCTAGTAACTAAGCAAGAATAATATTAAGGAAATGAACCATTTTGGATTTGTCTTTATTCCATTTTAATTTTGGTTTTAATAACTAAAACAAGAGTAAAGTTTGATCTTCACGAGTTTCATTATATATGAACACATGTATTTCAAAAGCTTAAATAAAAATATTTGATTTTTAGAATGCCATTAAATAGCATCAATTATCTTAAGCTTTCACACACAACATTAATCACCTTATCTTATTTCCAATCATGTTTATATAATGATTTACAAACAAAATTTTGATCACCTTATTATTTGTAAAGCTCACAGTTTTTATCATAAAAGTGGGGTCTAGAGGTACATTAAACTTTAGTTAGTTTTTTATTATCATCTATTTGAATATTCAAAGAAATAAAATTGTCTTTTCCTCGGCTTTTATATAGCTCGCGACTTTCCTACAAAAGTAGGCTTAGAATAATACAAATTTTAATTAATCATTACTTAATCCTTTTATGTAACTAAAATATATGGGTGTATTAGGAAAAAGAAAAATAGTTAATTAGAACCATATAGCTCACAGTTCTCAGAGATTAATGGAAGATGAGTGCAAAATTTTTATTGTAATGAGATAAGCTAATTCGATAAATATTTGGTGACAATTTGATTCATAACGTGTTCTTGAATCGTTTACATAAAACTGACCTTTAATCTTGAAATATGACTTAAGAAAGTATGAAATAAATTTTTGGGCTTTTCTTAAACTTTGAATGAAATTTTAGAATTAGGCCCAATTAAATTGAATAAATTTAAATTCAGAAGCTTTAAATAAAATATTATAGGCGTGTGTACGTCTTACGTGTGCGCACACACACGTATATATATATATATATCAAGATTTAAAGGAAATTAGGAATTAATTAATTTAAGTAATGTTTAATTAATTACTCAGTTAATAATTACTTAAATTAAAAATTGAAGTATCTAATAGCTTACTTAGTGAGATTACATGAATAAAAAAATTAGATACTTTCGCTACTTGGTGATATATTGTTTTTCTTACTTGAGTATTTATGGAGCTATCGAATGATATATTATGTTCAACTATATATTATTAATGTTATTTCTCTGTTTGTAAGATGTAGATATTGATATCATAAATTAATGCTAAGTGAATTTGAGATGTTTTTTTTTTATATAAAACTATGACGTGTAAGTATTTTGGTGTGCGTATTGATAAGAAAAGAGCATGTAATGACATGTTATCCTGTAGTGAAAATTACAACTAAGTAAGATGAAGAATAAATTGTAGGAGTTTATTGATAGAAATCTTAAGAATAAGATGTCGAGTAATTAAGTACCTTAAAAAATAAGACAACATCATGTGTTTCAAATTTAATTTGATAAAACTTGATAATTACTATTACTACTTAACATTTTATTGATTGACGTGAGAATATGTATCAAGATAAAAATTGAGGATGTCCTAATTTGAATAATGGGATTCTTTTTCTTTTTGTACAGGGATGGTACTTAGTCTTGGTTGCTTATAGAACTTTTGTTTTGCAGAGTTTCTTTTGTTTATGTTTTATTTATTTGATGACAATATAATTGTATTATTCTGATCTTAACACATTGGGAATTTATGACTTTTGATGTATTCACTTACGACTGATAATATATGTATGACGTATTCCAGTATTCACTTTTGTTTTATATCGTAGTTTTTTATGTAAGATGTTACGTATTTTGGAAATTTTTGTTAAGACCTTGTATATTCGAATCACGCTTTTAATTGCTATTGTTTTAATGTTTTCTGAAAAATTTTGTTTTTATCTGCTATATCATTTTCAAAATACGCTTATTAAAAACTAAAGTTTATCATGAAAAATTTAGTCACATTTTTAAAACAATTAATTAAGGAGATAATATGATATGGGTTAGTCTAATGCAATGGAGTGTTACAACTTGCATCAAGAAGTTATAATCCTGGAGTTATCTCAATGTAAGACAATCAAATTTAGTTCTAACCATATACACAAATCCCTATACATACAACTTCAAATTAGTTCATCAATAGTCAGTTAATGAAAAACATTAAAAACGGATATGGCCATTCAATTTTGTGAATAGTTTGCATTAAATAACAAATTTAGCTACAAAAGATTATCATAAAGTTCATTTATCTCTCACTTAGAGGGATTAATTAAGCAAAAGATAATAAAATATTAGATTTAAATAATATTTTAGTTTATAAAAAATAAAATTTTTTATTTTTATTTTAATTTTTTTAAAGATTATTTTTATTGTATTTAGTCTCTATTTTTAAAAATATTGTTAAACAATGATGTAATAATGACATTGAAAATCTATTTATTTGTTATATTATCATGAAAAAATCTGATTATATTTTTAATTTTTTTATTAATTAATTTAATATCATTATTTATTTTGAACAAATGAAAATTTAAAAATATAATTTATTAAAAAAAAAAATATAACTGTCATGTTATATTTTTTTTTAAAATTTAATAAATTATTATATTATCAAAATTATTATTATGTTATCAATTAATATTGTTATTTAAAAAGAAAAATAAAAACTAAAAATTTAAAATTTTTGAAAAATTAAAAAAAACTTTCAAGAATTAATATAAATAAATAAAATTTATTTTATAAAAATCAAAAGTTGATTTAAACCTAAAAAATAAGATGGAAAGATTGAGAAATAAGAATGGACGACGACAACGCCATTAATTTTTTAAGATCCTCTCATGATCGAGCCTTACAAAAAGGAAATAGAGATAGATGAGCTGAAATTTTAAGATTTAAATTTCTTTAAAAAAATCTTTTGTCAAATTAATAGAACAATAATTATCATTCATCCATAACACACTGTACACAACAAACCATAATATAAAAAAAAGTAAGTTATATCTATCATAATATAAAACTATTTGACATCATTATTCAATAACAAATTATTATATATAATAAGTTTATTTATTTTTATAATATATATCTTAAAAGTTATAATAATAATTTTTAATTAATTAAAAATATAAACTTTTTGCACTGACGTTATATAATCATTAAACTCTGAAATAAGATCATAATTAAACTGCAATAAGAATGTATGCAGTCAAGCTTTTCATTTTTTCTAAGCTAATAACTAGTAATAAAACCACCCAACTTTTATTCGTCTAGTGGCAAGTAAACTCCTTCATTACGAGCACATGAAAACTAGTAACAAGAACTGACTTCGAGTTGATCAACACGTTGTACTCTCCCATGGATTCAACAATAAGATGTCAAGTTTAGGATACCACCATTCGATTAATCTCTCTCTTTTTTGTGTTAAATTTACAAAAATCTTAGGTCTAAATTAAGCATTCATATCCTAGTCAAAACTCCGATCAATCAAACACCTCAATGCATTCCGTTTGATTCTCATCAAAGTCACGAGAATGCATGGAAAATCCATTAACGCATCTTTGTCAATATTAATTACCAAGCCACGAGTTCTTAGTTAATATATGATGATGTCTTGATAGTGTATAAAATAATTAAGATAAGGGTCTTATTCTGTGTTCTTCGAGAAGTAATCTAGCTAGTTGTCTCCAACACGCGTGCTGAACATATGTTTAATTGGGAGTTTAGTCTGAGATGAGACACTACATCATGTTTTTTTATTTAATCTTATTTTTATCATGTAGTTTAAAAAAATGGGTTTCTTTTTTTATATGTTGAATAGGATGCCTATAAAAAGTTTTATATTTTAGTCAAGTGAAAAAGATACATTGTTTGAGTGGATAGACACGGAAAATAAATAAATAGAGAAAATAAATAGTGAAAAAT
>JAMLFT010006613.1:0-15821 GCA_026544285.1 Pachyrhizus erosus
ATATTAAATACATTATTTACTTTGAGTTAATATTTGTACTTTAATTATTTAAAATTAATATATATATATATATTATTAAAATCATAAAAATTATTCACGGTAAGAAATTGAATATTTATTTCTTACCTCAGCCATAACAATTCTTTTTGGGTGTTTCAGTGCTTTCCTGTTGTAATTCATATAAACTTGTGCTTTTGTTGCACCTGCGTTAGTCAAATTCATATAAACTTTCCACACATTTTTAATTATGTCGCTATTTGGTCCTTTTTATATTCATAATATACAGTTCTCCCCTTTGATGAAGCTATAGCTGGTTTGTTCAATTAAATCAATTTAGTGTTTTAGTCTCTTTATTTGTACAGCATCATAAATATTTTTCAATATAAATTATGTTTTAATTAAAATAAATTATTTTAGATTAACAAAAAATATTTAAAATTATGAGTTAAAATTTAATTATAATAATAAATATTTTATTATTAATAATAAATATTCTATTATATTAAATAATAATAATTTTAATGGAAGAGAGAAGTATGGAAATAATTATTAAAATTAGGACAATATTTATTAATAGTGTGTAAAAAAATTTGAAATGTAAAAATTAAGTTCAAATTTAGATTAATCAAGTTTACAGTAATGTTAAAATTTAGTTTATCTAACAAGGAAAAATATACTGAAATTGATACAATGTATTAACAATAAAGTTTTAGTTGAATTAAATTTAAAATTACAAAATAGTGCTTGGAAGAAATAATAAAATAAAATAAAATTTTCAATATTTAAAATAGGTCATGCAACTTAATGAGAGAGAACAATTCTGACTAATTACTGCTGTCATTCAAGAATGAAGATTTAGATTTATAAGTGTAGATTATATATGTAGAAATAGTACAATTCTTATTTCTGTGAATTAGTTGTTTTTTAGAGTTAAACATATTTTTAATTTTTATTTTTAATTCATTAATTTTTGGTTATTTATTTTAAAAAATGTGTCAAAGTAAACCTTGTCACTATCACTGTTAGTTAGAATTAACTGCAAGGCAATTTATGGCAAGTTATAATGTGATTTTTGATTGTTCAAAACCTCACAATTTATATTTACAATTTGATTAAAATTAACATTCTTTTATAGTTAAAATCGTTAAAAGATTGCACAACCATTTTTAAATCTATTCACCTTCTCAATCATCTTTCCTGTGCATAGCACCATCATGTTTTAAACATCATAATATGATAGTTCCATCGTCCACCACTAGCAAACATAATGATACCATTATCTAGTCGTTGAATTACATCAAAACTTGTAATTGGAATCCTACCTAGAAAAAAAAAATAATCAAAATCACAAATTTCGAAGGAATGTGAATAACAATGATGACTTGCGACCATCATCGTTCTCATCATTTGCTCTATTTTCTCTATTTTCTCTATTTTCTCTTATCTAATTATCTTCTATGTGCGATTTTTTCCTTTGTCCCTCGCTGACACTATGACTACCATTCCCTTTTCCCTTTAGCTCACTTTTTTCTTAATTTTATGTCTTTGCTTCTCTTCCATGCTTTTATTCTCAAATAGATAGATGATGTCTCTCCTTATGACCAAATAAAGCAAAGTCCGATGGAACCACTTCCAAGTGACATTCCTGCATACAACACATTTGAGTTCATGAATACGTTCGTGAGTGACTGCAACATCTCTAACATTCATCTTAACTTTGCTATGTTAGCTTCTACACGTCTCATCAAGTCATTCATCTTAAATTACTGTCTCATTAATGATGCCTAACCTTTGCTCAAAGGGACCATTATTTTCTTTAAATATGTCAATACCTACCCTTATCTACTCTTCATTTCTTCTCTATTCTGCGCTACACCTTCCATCTGATCCACCCATAAAATCAACATTAATTGCTATTCGGTATCAATGTCTATTGTCCCAACTCATATATATTAAAGATGATATTTAATTAGTTAATCATATAATAATACATGTTTATTATATATATGATAAAGAGAAGGGCCAAAATGGCCAACAAGATTGCAATGCAACTACCTAATAAAGAAATATGTCACGTTACATGAATAAAGAAAAAAACGCGGGTGGGAATTCAAACACCTTACACCAAAATGTAACTCCTTAGAATGATTAGCCAAAGCATCAGCTACCGAATTAACTTGTCTATAGCAATGCTGCCACCCTACAGATGCTATTAACACTGGGTGATTCGAAGAGCAACCTTTCTGCAAAAAATCAATATCACTTTTATAATCAGACTCAACCAGGATCTTTTTGAAACCTCTAGAAAAGCCAAAAAGTACACATGCCTTGGTCATCACATACATTCTCTTCTGGGGAGCGATTAAGGGAGAGACAAGACAAGAGGCAGACCTATATTATAATGAAAATGTGCAAATACACTTTCCTCTTTATGAAAATTACACGTAAATATTTTAATTTTTTATATTTCACCTTTTTAATTTTATATATTTGAATCAGTTGTCTCCAATTTCTTAGTCATTTAATGCATTTATTATCTTTATTTAAGCATGTGATTTTAAAGTCTAATTATAATTTATTATGTGAAAATATGGATCTGCCAACTGGATTGCCACCGACAAATTATATGGTTCTGCCAAATAGGCACTGAATGTGTCATATATTTAGTATGTATGTGATATTTTTTTAAGAATGAGAGATATAAATTATACAAAAACTTTTTCTCTTCATGTAAATCTTGGATTTCTATCACCTCACACGGGAAATATTTACTAGAAAACTTAATTAAAAAAATAATTTATAAGAATGATGGATTCGTAAAAATAGTTTTTAAAGAATAAATTATTAATTTGCTCCTAAAGTAATAGAAATCAGGCTTATAATTTCTTCAAGTTAATTCTTTAATTTTAGTAAAATATATCAATCCAGTGACTAAATTTATAGATATTCAATACTTTAGGAACTACGCTTATAATTTTTCATTAGTTTAAAGACTATTTAAGAGAGAGTGATACTTTGAAGATTAAATTAATAATTTTTTTAATATTCTTATTAAACATAAAATATAGTATTTTCAATCTTGGATTCTTAAAAAACATAGAATAACCTCCTACTAAACACTCCTTACATTAACAATGTGAAGGATGATGTGTATGTGAAAATATGTGAAGATGGCAGTAACAAAGTGTTTTGATGAAAACTTCACACTCGAGGTAAAGATTTGAAGATTTGTAACCCTAGATTTGAATATCTTTGTTAATAGTATTGTGGTTGGCTTTTGTTGTAGGGTCATAATCATACTATTATATGTAAAATTCATTCTCTACGCTTTTAACAATGAAAATCAATTACATCTCTGATTAAAATTTACTTTTGGAAGATTTAAACCCATTTTTTGAAATTTTTTTTACAATCAAATTCATCTGTTCCCATATTGTTCTTCCATTTGTGTTACAAACAGTATGTACCTACTAAACTTAATCATAAATGCATCACAGATAATAAATCATGAATGTGCCATGCAATGAATATTAATTACTAATTTTCTCATTAACTAATATTGCTTACATGGAATCAAATCTAAATTTATTTTATACCAAAAGACACTTAAAATTCAACTTTCTATCAAAAATGAAAAAAGAAATCAGCTACCATATTCCTCCATGAATCCGTTGTAACGGTGAAAATTGAAATGTTTGGTTTAAGTAAGGGTGTATTTGATACTAATTGGAATATAATATAAAAAGAATAATGCAAGATAAATTTTTAAATTATAAGATAGTTTTTTTATATTATATATTGTTTGATGCATAATAGACCGTATAAGTAAAATAACGTAAACTTTATTATAATATTATTTTTAATATTAATTATATAAATATAATAATAATAACAACAATGATGATATTAGAGATAATAATGATGATGATAATAATGTTAGTGAGAACAATAACAATAATAATAATAATAATGATAATGATAATAGTAGAGGTGACGATAATAACAGTAAAAATAAAAATAAGTATTTTTATGTTTTAAATATTTTGTATTTGAAATAAAAAATTAATCCACTATTGTTTGAATAAAAAACAAAATTTTATTCTATCTAATATATTTAATTTGTGTTATTTCACGATCTTTTTGTCGAGAACCATATATTTTAACAAATCAAACGTATTTAAAGAAATACATAAGTTGATAAATTATGAAGAGGATGCTTCTGTTGTGGTATTTGTTAATAAATACGTAAAAGAGTTATCTTACTTTATTTAATTAATATTTTTGTGAGACTTTAAAATTAATTTTAAGAATACACAAAAAAATTTAAAAAAAATTACATACTGTAACATTCAACCATTACTATTTCACAAACTTTATCTCTTAAGTTTTATTTTATACATTTTATCATCATATTTTTTAATTTTTATAAAGTTTATCATCATATTTATAATATAATGATGTAACATCATTCTCTAAAAACACATGGACACTTTGTTTTATATCTAAGAAATCGATCAATAGCACAAAAATTAAAAATTATGATAAAATACACAACAAAATCTTAAGTAATAAAATTCATAAAATGATATTAATTAAGTAATATAATGTACAATTAAACCAAAAGAAAAATAAATTATATATTTTTAAAATGTCAAATACTTTTTCCACGAAATTCTTATCATTTTAGTATACTTAATATTAGCTCTAAAAACAAATGTTAATAAAATCTTTTTGCTTAAAAGTACATTGAATTATTACATAAATCTGCCATTGCTAGATACTTCTAAATCATTGAATGCCTGGAAATTAATAATTATTTTGCAGTTTAGTTTTGAAAAATTAGTTTATTTAATTTTTTGGGAGGAAAAGTTCAAATAACTTATTTTAAAATTGAATTAAATGATTTTTTGTATGATGTAAATTAAATTAATACCCACATGCCAAAGGCTCGTAAGCTGATATTTGCTTGGGCCTTTAACTTTTAATTGTGCCTTCGTAGTTCAGACTTCCATGACGTTCATAGAGAGATTCATTCCGAGCTTTTTACTTGGACATGTTGAAATACGTTCACCCAGGAAATAGAGTTGTCAGTGAATTATCCATGTCCATGATAAAGAATGAGAAAGTGAACACTGCTCAAATGCTTAGGTACTCTGAGATGCACAAGATATCACGCACGTCATTGCAAATGCAAAACGACAACTTGATGCACAACAGTAGTAATCAATGGTTACAATGTCATCAACCCTGTAGACCTTGTAATAAAAGAATGACAGCATCTTCGGAAGTCACCATTAACACAAACTTTTCTATAAGTATATAATTGCCCGTATACGTACTTTACACAGGAATGCTGAAATAGGGGTTTGTTCAGGCAGATGATTTCTACAGTTCATGAGATTGATGTATAAGGATACGCATATGAAACTCACAAACTATCTTCACAATATGGAACAAGAACAGACAACCTTCTTGGGCGAATCATCAACCTTCTTATCTGTGTTAAGGAAAAAGATAAATGCAAATATCAAACTGTATTGTTTATTCATCTTTCAAATCAAAGGTACAGAATGACTGGTGCAAAAATGAAAAGAAAATAGTTTTCAAAGCTGGCAATATGCTTCATGTTTGATGGACGACTCTTCACCCGCAGTCTAACCTAGGTAACTCCTCCAGCAATAATTATTATATCATATTACCCTCTACCAGACAAAATAAAATTACAGCAAATTACAGCGCGGAAGCACCCACCTTGTGTTTTCAATCCCAAGTATCTTACAATATAAAAGACTCTGACATGACTAATCTCCGAAATACAAGACAAACCAGACACCAACCACACACAACTAAAATGACAAGATCTATATTGACAATCAACCTTATTTTACAATAATGTTCATTATAATAATAAGCTTCACAAAAGTATAAAAAATGTTTATTATTTTACAATGAAAGCACTTTGTGTCTTTACCAGAATAAAGGAATTGTATCTTCAAGAAAAGTATATATTCATATTTATAAAACAATTTACTGAACTTAATTTCTTTTTATGGTAATGAGCCTAGGAAAAAATACCAAGACATTATTTTTTAATATTTTATATTATAGTTTACACGGACTTTTCTAAATGTTCAAAAAATAACATTTTTTATTAAAAACATTTTGATAATACCAGTGTCCTAAGTATCTAACTGTATGGAAATATTAGCTCAAATATTCAAGCTAATGAAAAAAATATTCTTTTAAATTGGACACGCAATGAGCAGAGCAGTGTACAGGTGTTAGAGGGGAGTGAGGTGTCGGTATTGAAAACGTGTCCAACACTCTTAACATCTCAAGAAAGAGTATCCGTGTGCTTAACAGTTACCTTTCCCATATGTAGCAATGCAGTAACGGTAAGCTACATTTATGGAAGCAATGCAGTAACGGTAAACTACATTTATGGATGCAATGCAGTAACAGTAAGCTACATTTATGAATGCAATGCAGTAATGGTAAGCGACATTGATATTTGGCTTGACAATCAAATTTACAAACTGCAAACCATTATTTCGAAGAACATATAGGGGGTTATGGATGACAAACTACACAGCTTATGAAGCAATACAATAACCATTTATACATAGAATGGAGGCCTCTGCCACAAATAAAAAAGGAATATAGCACTGAATGACATCAGATCTCCCTCTTTCATATGTTTCTAGTCATAAATTACTAGCATTTTAATTTTTGAACACCAAATATGAAGCACACTCTTTTCCTTTACCACACGAGCCAACCAGGGGAGAATCAAATTCTCACAAAAATACCATATTCACTGCTAGTGAAGTATTTTTAGCACCGATTATACAACTTGGTCTAGGCAGCTTGTGTAGACTAAATATAATAAATAAGACACCATATGTTAAATTATTGTCAAAATCTTTGTTCCACATATTTATTTACATTTAATATTAATAAATGTCATATTACTTATTGGTCTAGTATACAAGTCTACTAAGTCAACACAAGAATCTCTCTAAATTAAATGGTGCTAATCTGACCTAAAACCAGTGCTACAAAAAAAAAAAAAAAAAGCGGAAAAGATAGATATGTATGAGAAAAAAATCAAAAGCTGATAAACTACAAACACTATAGCTTTTGGTTTTCACTTTTCAATAATATTTACACTGTTCATTCAACTACTAAAAGCAATCAAATCCTAAAATTTGATGTACAAAAAATTATTGAAAAAATCATTAATGAAGAATCAATTTTTTTTTGTATATTTTACATTTTTTTATTCAATCAGAAATGTTTTAATCAAATAAATGCCTAATGCCAAATTACAATGCATGTAAGGTTCACCAATAGATTGAAATTATTTAGCTTATTATTGTTTTCTATCTTTTAGGAAATATAATGTGATTACTTTATGCTAATTTAAAATTTTCACTAACTTGACTTATTATGGTTTTATCTCAAGTTCATTATTAGTTATATTGGATAAATTTAACAAGTGTTGTTCAATGATCAACATAGTTGTTGAAAATAAGAAAATAAAGAATATTCTGATTGTAATAAATGTAGTTTATAGACATATTATCTTTGATTTAGAGAAAACTTTATGTCCTCTATTCATTTGTAATTACTGAAACAAGCCTGTATAAACTATATCCTGTGTTGTATTCAGACACAGTTTTCAGTCCAATCATGTTGAATCTACATTAATCTCTAATGAGAAAAGCTGGCTAACATAATTAATCTACATTCTACAAGTATCCCTCAGCTTTAACTCATTTATTTCAATTACAAGAGACCAAAATGTTCCAGAAGGGTTCTTAAATCACTACTATCGGATATTAGCAAGTCAATATGCTATCATGCAGATCCAACTGCAAACTCGTGCAAGTTGGTTCTGACATGAGCTCTACTTAATTTTTCATACCAAGTAAAGAAATAGCAACTTAAAATAAATTAACTAAAAATTATATATATTCCCTGTAGCAAGAATTCCATGGAACTTACCAGCTTTAGTTTTTGCTAGAGATGGCTGTACAACAACATGCATTATTATAACACTTCCTGCAGTCTCACCAAATGGTACTTTACATTGACCAACAGTTTTGTTGTTTTCCAAGATTTTACCAGAACTAATCAATTTCAATTCATTAGCTGACTTTGGCACAACAGTTTTACCTACACAAGGGAGATAGTGCAACAGATAAAATGAAGGAGCAAGAGAGAACTTGTGCAATACCCTATCTTAAATAAGTTGCAGAAAAGGACACAAAGCAACATGAATAATCACCACAACAAGTTGACTGAATTGTTAGAGAAATAACATAAATAGCATTCACCACAAGGCTATCATATGTAACAGTTCTACCTAAATTCGAATGATAATGTTTAATCACCTCTTTTTAATTAACAAATGTCACCAAACTACGAT
Organism: Pachyrhizus erosus; assembly: GCA_026544285.1. Classification (NCBI taxonomy): domain Eukaryota; kingdom Viridiplantae; phylum Streptophyta; class Magnoliopsida; order Fabales; family Fabaceae; genus Pachyrhizus; species Pachyrhizus erosus. Next base: position 8,432 of record JAMLFT010006613.1, read on the forward strand.
TTGAATTGAACAGGTGAAGACTGAAGAGCCCAATTTTCTCTTGCAAAGAGTTTGACCACAACTTTCTAATGTAATGCTTTTTTAATGTTATTGTCAGTATTTTACAAATAATTGTAATTTGGTCAATGACCATCAATTATATCATGCTAACTGGAAAATTAAATAAGACTCTAAAATGATCAAACACTAAATTCATGTTGGCCGTCATTCCTTTTGATCACATAAGCATCTCCCAATCATTTAATAATTTCACAAAATGGGTTACACAGAAAAAAGGGGAAAAGCAAATATTGCATTTGTACAGAGAAGCCAGAAAGGGATCAAAGACACATGTGTAACTTGTTGGAATATTTGGGTTCTTATTGTATAGGAGACTTAATACATTAGGAGTCTAATTGGGTTGGACTTATACTAGTTGTACAACTCTAAGTTTTAAATCTTGAAGTGCTTGATTATCAACATAAGTAGCCATCAGTGTTTTGTATCATATGCACATTCTCTTTTTATGTGAAATATATTATTTCTCTTTGACACCTTTTTCAAATAATTCCAACATGGTATTGCATCAATATCATCCTTCATGACCAATTCCATCAAAATCTCCGTGGCTAAGTTCCAAAAAATCTGAAACTCCTTTTGTTTGGCCCTCCTCTCCCATATGAACTTTGTCCAGTGACCATCAACTTCTGTTTGGTCGAGCACCAGCTACAACTACCATAATCTAGCTTCACATACTACTTATGGTTGTGTTCATTTTTCTGGTGAGCTATTTCTCTTTGTCAACGATACGAGATCTAGTTCACCTTCATGGCTTCCATTCAACAAACTAACAGCACCATTCTAATCAGATGGTGCCAATCCATTAAAACTTGCTCAAAATCTTGCAGTGGCATACCCACACGTACTACCTATCTACTGTGGCCTCAGTCTCATGTCCCACTGGATGGTAGAGCATCCCAATCCACCTTCACTGGTGACCAGTCCAGATTTCCTTGCCTAGACTTTTCTGGCCAGTTGCTAGTCTTGGATGCTGGTTTCAGCCACTTCTCTACCACAGTTGGCTGTGCCATGCAAAGATTCCCCAGTTTTCCTTTGTTCAATTCAAGTCTTCTGCCCTGATTCTTCCACAGGTTACAGATCCCGTCTATATTTGGGATCTGGTACCCTATTTGGATTGTTGGATCCTTATTACATCATGGAATACTATATTCTTGCCCTTGGCTTTAATCCTCTCAATTGGATTCCAACTTGCTCTATTTGCATGGATAAACGTATTCCACATTTCAACATAACATAAATATATAACTTCCTAGAGTTATAATTTTATCTTAGATGAGTTCAACAGTAACAGGATGGGTCCCAACTGTAGATTCAAATCAGGTAGTTTTGGTTTTGTTTCTCTCATAGGTTTTAGTACATGTTCCCCTATGTTTTTGTTATCTGTTTCTTGGTTAATAATATTTACTTAGGCATGTTGCAGATGATGGATAGAGTTTGAGTTGCCAACCTGGTTGGGAATTCCTACTTCTATCGTGGTGCCTTTGCATAGCTTAGTTGCTTTTAAAAAAACAAACTTCTAGAGTTAGAATTGATTTCAAATGCAAGAGATTTGGTGACAAAAATCTGGTAATACCAATCTTGACATATGAACTGATAACCAAGTCCTTAACTGCTATTAATATGTGAGCAAGGAAGGTAGATAAATGTCTATGCTTCATCACAATGAGGATAATAGAATGACAATAGCAGTTGAGTAATTTTTACTCTATTTAGAAAGATTCAGTGCAAACCAAGTGCTGCATGCTTGTATAAATGAAAATTCTGGTGAAAATCTCATGTCCAAATTCTTCAGTCTTCACACTCCAATAAACCCACATTCAAGTTCATGAAATTAACAGAAATGACAACAGAAAAAGCAACTCTGCAACTTTGATAATAATAATAATACTATTTTTCAGTTGTGAACCTATGACTACAACAGTGTGATCTATGCTCTTCTATAAATATGCAGGCCAAACCTTAAAAGGGGGCTTCACTTGGCTGGGGTGATTCAATTCAGATTGTACTTGACACAACACAACTACGGTATTCTAAGAATCATCAATATACAACAATTTCAATTTCAATGATAGCAACATATTCCAAACTCACCAATTTCTAGCATGAAAAAATTGGACATGTTTCCCACAACCGTCAAAGATCAAACAATCTGCAGCTATCAGTGACCCTTTGAATCCAAACTTCGACAATCACTCACATAAATTGAACTCTCTAAACCAAACTAGCAATTTAAACTTCAAATTTCTCAAAGACTAATTAACTTAACAACAATCGAAACCAAAGGAATCAGTAAACAAACGTAACAATTGTAATGAAGAATAATTGAAATCAATTTCGAGGTAAGTGAAGAGAGAGAGATACCTTTGGGCCAATCGGAGACAATCCTTTGCTTAAGCATATCGACGGTGGCGGCAGAGGAGTATCTGAAGGGTCCGATATCAGAGCCATCGTACAACCTAAATTTGATGTCCACCAAATCCTCCTCCGGCATTTTGAATTGACTTTTTCTTCGTCGCTCCTCCTATGCCTTCTCAATCCTTACCCTAGCCCTAACCCTTCCTTCCTCGATTCCTAAAATTCCAATCGAGATTGATTTGATTCCGATATTATTACACACTAAATCGAATCTTCAAAGATCTGTAATTCGATGATCTATAGCGATGAAAGAGAAATTAAACACTACCTCAGTTTGATCAGAGTGAAACCATTCCGGGTTTTGACTTTAATCGATACACCTCTCTGCAGTCACCTTTTTCTTCTGCTGCTTCTGTTGGTGAACGCTGAACTCAACCACAACATAAAAATTAAAACAAAAAAAAAGAAAAGGAAGGGGAATATGTAAGGTAAATCAAAACAAAATACTGTATTCGCCACTGTACTCGTTTAAAACGACACAGCTTCAAACCCCGTATTCACATTTGGATATACGTCGCCGTTTCTATGAATTTTATTTATAAATATTAAATAATAACGTGGATTTGGGTTTATTCCGGCCCAAGAATTAGCCTTTGTTGACTTGAATTGGAAAATTACTTAATCCATCCCATTTTTTTATATATTTTATAATTAAAAATTAAATAAATATAAATATTTTTATTTTTTATATTTAAATATAATTATATCATAAATTAAATAATTCATAAAATATATATATTTTGGGTTACTCAATTTATAAAATATATACATTATAGATTATTTAATTCGTAATTATATTTCAAAACTCACAAATAAAATAATTACGTAATTTTATTAATACAATTAAAGATTAAAACAATCTTTAATAACATATACATTATAAATTATTTAATTTCTAATTATATTAGAAGAACAACATAATATTTGATTTATAAATTTTGAAATATAATTATGAATTAAATAATTTGTAATGTATATATTTTATGAATTTTTCAATCCATAATGTATATGTTTTACAAATTGTTCAATTTGTAATTAAGAATTAAGATTCAAATGGAGAAATTGAAAGAATAAATAAGTATATTTTAAGAATATTTAAAATTATGGGATGCATCTAAAAAAAATGAAATGAATTAAGTAATTATCTAAAATTTTCATTTGAACAATTGGAATTTTGTTTTATGTTTTTTTTTTTTCTTTTGGTCTTGGAACAATTATGATGTTTGTGATCTATTTGTCAATTAAATGATAATGAGTCTAATTCAAAGACAATTACTCAAAACATTTCATTTTATGCTAGGTACACCTTATTATTTTAAATATCCTTATTTATTTTCTCAATTTCTTCATTTGAATTTCAACTCTCAATTATAAATTGAGCAATATGTAAAACAAATACATTCTAGATTGTTCAATTCATAATTATATTTTAAAACTTATATATTAAACATTTTATCATTCTTCTAATATAATTATAAATTAAATATTTTGTAATATATATGTTTTATAAATTGTTTAATATTATACTATAAGACTTATAGATTAGATAATTTGTAATTTTTTTAATATAATTACAAATTGAGTAATCTGTTTTATGAATTATATAATTTGTAATATAATTAAATTTTCTTTTCAGATATTCAAGTATAAAAAATAAGAATATTTATGTCCATTTGAATCTCAATTTTTAATTTTGAGGTGTACCAACTAAAAAATGGAATATATTAGTTAATTGCCAAAAAAATCTATCATATTTTAGGCACTTGGTTCCCTTATATTCTTTATTACTGCGCAAATTTAGAGTATGCCTCCCTTAATTTTCAGAGTCTGATTTCAATTAATTATTAATCTTTCCCAAGAAGACTGAAATTAGAATTCCCGTGATATGCTTCTAAGAGTTTGGTGCAACTTGATTAAACCGTCCATTAAATTATTTCTACCAAAAGAAACCGTAAAATATTCCTTACGGGTTTTCTACTAGACAGTAGTGACCTGAGTAAAGGAGAGGCGCTTCTTGGTGATAGTTAGCAATATATATACACTAACTGGGTAATTACTAAAGTTGCGGAGTTAGCTGTTTCATAGGTGCATCCATGTTGTCAGTGTCGTCAGAACAAAGAAGTGAAGAACTCTTGGGTGAGGATGGTGCTTTTGATCTTTTTAATTTCATTTTTGTCTCTAATTTCTCCAATTAAAACTGTGTTTTTGTCATTGCATGAATATAATTAGGATATGATGTGGTCTACTGACTGCCACATGTTCGTCTGACTCACTAGAAATGTGTCGTTACTTTTTGATGCAGGCCACATGCCAGCCATGCTGTCACTGTGTACACTATAAGCACATATATATCTAAGTATCTTGTAGGAATCATTTTGGTTGTCATTGTCTTATTTATAAAACCGACGAAAAAGATATAGCATAACAAAGGAAATGGAATAAGAGAGCCACACGTGCAATTGAAATTCTTAATTCAATTACAAAGTCGAAAACCATCATGGAAAGTTTTGTTTTGCTTTGTTTTTCTCCAAATTATTACTATTATTGTTATTTATTATAGATTATAATGCTAACCAAGACTTGCTTCTGGTGTAATTGGGACATTCAATTGCCAATGACATGTTGTACATTGATGGATTCAGTAGATACTTCAAGTCAAATCAGATGCTTCTTGAGCTGACATTAAGTTTTGATGCAAAAGTGCTCAATGAACGTGAAGAAAAATCCAAAAGAGATTAAAACATTTGCTTCTCATTTATAACGTAAATTGCCAAGGATGCATAAGTTTTCTTTTTCCTTGTAAAGAGTCCCTTATGTTCTAGGCTTTTGCTTGGTTATCTGTGGTAGTAAGAGCATCATAAGAAGTTGATTGACAGAATAGATTTCCTCTTATGATGTAGCCTAGCTTATCATACTAGCACCACAAGATCATAAGTAGAGAAAGTAAAGAGAAGGCTTATACATATGATTGAAGGTTACACACAAATGAAATACCTATGTGTCAGTGTTCATTTTTCGTGTTGAAGTTGATGTAACAAAAAGCTTTGTCTGCATGAATATAGCGACTTTGCTGATGCTACCATTGTTTCAAAAGAATATTAATTTAATGTCTGTTTTGGGGAACTAGATTGGCCATTACAAGACAGTTGGGTAAAGTAGACGAGTTTTATATAAATACTTTTTTCAAATAAGGGAAAGCTTATTGTGAAAAGTGAGAACATGGTTTGTCAACACTCAATAGCAATCATCTACTAATTTCGTCATATGATTACTAGGATTTTATTCTGGCCGTCCTTGTGGTTATGAAATCACTGAATTTCCATTTCTATTGAATATGTAATGGCTGGTATTACGGGCAAAAAAATCTATGGCCACGGTGTATTCAGCAATCAGCACTTGTACCCAGATTTTATGATGGGTTAGAAACTTAGAGTACCCTTTTAATAAATGGCCTTTTACTTATCAATTAAAAATGCAGTCTGGACCCAGATGGACTGATGAGTGGCCATAATCTAATTAGGCAAATTAAAACTAAGCTAGACACCTTGTATTTTTACGGTGTCCATAATCTAATTATGCACACTGGTAGATCACTAGATATTTATTTACTATCGTGGTAGTTCTCCATGCGATTAGAGTTAGAGAGGATACTTCATTTTAAGGCTACTATCGTGGAATTTATCAAGTAACCCAGTATCAATATCATGTTAAAACTATTAGCAGATACTCACTTAAAGAGTTATAAATCTGAATCACAAGTGATTTTATTCGGTTACAACAACTCAATTAGTTCTTAAACGTGAAATAATCTATATGCAAAAAATTGTTCATCAATTAAAATATTAGTGACTTTATATTAGAGGGAGGTAGGGCTAGCTATGACATGTCACATAAATGATACTTGCACGAGGGCAAGTCTAAGCAGCGGCAGTCAGAGGCCAGCTTTACAGAGGGAGTGCTTTTGATCATTGCCAGCTGAACCTACTCCATTTCTTCGCTGATTCTGTTGTTCAAATATTCCAGGGATACACGACAATAATGAACATGAATCTGTTGTTTTCACCCTTCTAAATTTAGTTTCGGGGGTTGCTTTTTGAACGAGGAAAGGTGCTGAAGATGGGTCAGATATGTTTTCTATTTGAAGATGACTACATCTACATACGTGTTTTCGTATTGCATGAGTATGTATAAACTTTTCCCGGTCAAACCACATTCATCACTGATTTAACGTGAATGCTTTGCATTTGCCGACAATAGGTGGGTGAAACGTAGAAGCCAAGTTTAATAAGGCATGCTACTTGTAACAGATGTCTCGACTATATGGAGTATGTGCCTTCAAAAAATACTATCTATATATATGGAGTATGGACCATCTTTAAAATTTAAAAAGAAAAATGCTATTTCAACAATAATTTGATACAATTTTGTTTTATATAAAAAAGAGATAGAGAGTAATGTATGATAAAATAGATGTTGATACGATCGAGAGAAAGAAGAATGAATCGTTGTTAACTAAGTCTATTTTGACTCAATCAACTAATTTATTAAAATTAAAAAAATTAATTCATTTAACTGATAATATTAAATTTATCTTAAATTTATATGTCTTTTTTAAAATATCTAAACATCAATGAAACACGTGCTTATTCTTTTATCAAATATTTATATCAGTTTTTATCTATCTCATTTATTAATATAATTATTGTTTTAATTTTTTTATTGATTATATATGTGAATAATTAAAAAAAAACTTAAATACAACTTTAATTTTTTTTATTTTATCTAATCTATAATTTTGATCTATTTATTTTAAAATAAAAATATATCATTATTTTATTTATAAAATTCACAATTATAATTCAATTATCAATCTTGTTTATAATTTTTTCTTTTATTTATTATATTTTAATTAATT
>JAMLFT010006614.1:0-15820 GCA_026544285.1 Pachyrhizus erosus
CTAGAATACATAATTAGGAAATTCTTGTATTTTTTTCCTATTAGTGCAGGTTTAGTAAATTAGGAAATATCCCATAAGTATAGGGATTTGATTTTAGAATAGGCTATCATTTTATTTCCCAAATTAGAATATATATATATATACAGAAATCAATTCTTCCCTAAAATTCTAGATGGTATCAGAGCTCCCAAACTCTGGGAGGTTCTAACTGCATGACTAAAACCATAGACGACAGCCTTCATTGCACAAACACTGGTGTAGGAACCTGAACTCGTAACTCGTTCAGTAAGGACTAAACCCATAGAACTTCAGATGTAGCCAAAGGTAAGCTGCGATATTCAACCTCTACTATGGACCTGGCAACCAATGTTTGTTTCTTAGACCACCAAGTGATGAGAAACTAGAGACTGAGCCATGTACTGGTAAACCTTATTTTCAACATATCCAATCTCTAGGCGAATGACAATTACATACTAGAGGGCCCCAACAATAGATCTATTTGTAAAGGTATCACCAAAATAGTCAAAACCATAACAATTGAGCTTGAGATTAGCTTGAAGAAGAGTGGCGATGCTTTTGGCAGTTTCCATATCAACCCTCTTAAGAAGATCTTGAACATACTTGGTATGATTAAGAACAATGGATCCTAAAGGTGTGTGTCTAACCTCAATACCCAGAAAGTAGTCTAAATGACCTAGTTGTTTAAAGCAAAAACATCATTTAGCTTGTCAATGGATCCCTGAATTAAAGAGTTCCCTATGACTATGATGTCATCAACATAAATCAGCATGCATACGCAAACTAGAGTGATGTGATAGATCAAAAAAGAAGAAATCTCACTAGCTATGTGTAAAACCAAACCTAATCTATGTCTTGGTAAGTCTATCATACCAAGCCCTTGAAGCCTGTTTTAAGCCATAATGGCCTTATTAAGCTTGCAAACCCATATACTTGTCAAAGAATTCAAAGCCAGGAGGTTGTACCATATATACATCTTCCTCTAGAAAACCATTAAGAAAGTCATTGAGCATTGGTGACGAGATTCAAGAAGATACAAGTCAAGTTTATGGCGAATCTAATGCTACTTAAGAGTAGACAAATATTTGCTATGCTTCAATGGAAAAGGTATGTGTCCAAATTGATGTGTCTTGCAAACTTTTAAGTTTATATCTTTGTGACAAGTCATTATTCCTCTATGATGTGTATTTATTTTGTTTGTTTTAAGAAGTTATTTATCGTGTTATAATTGTGTTTCTATCATAAGTTTTAAACATCTAAATATTCATTGTTCAAGATACTCAGTTATTGTTTAATTGTAATTTTAACTAATAATTGAAATGTATCAAAATAAGTATTTGCATTATAATTTTGAAGAATCTTGACTATTGTATGTGTCAGATTCTTGTTATCCATTAGGATTTAAAAGGTAGAGTGTAGGGTTTAGGGTGTAGAGTGTGGAGTGTAGGTTACGGGATTTAGTGTGTAGGGTTTAGGGTATAGGTTGTAGGGTTTAATGTGTATGGTGGAGGGTGTAGTGTGTAGGATGTACGATTAGGGTTAGTGATAAGGGTTTTTAGGGGTTTTACGGTTTAGGGGTCTAGGGTTTTCGAAGTTTAGGGGACTAGGAGTTTATAGCTAAGCTTATTTCCTTTCATTATCTACAGTAGGGTGTTTGTGTCTTTATGTGTCTATAGGTCTTTTTGTCTATGTTTTTATATGTGTGTTTGTATGTCTATGTTTATATGTGTGTGTGCATGTATGTCTATGTTTATATGTGTGTGTTTGTTTCTCTTTGTGTATGTTTGTTTGTGTGTGTGAGAGGGTGTTTTTGTGTATGTTTATCGGTAACTGTATGTGTGTGTTTTTGTGTATGTGTCATGTTTTATATTTGTGTATGTATTTCGATAGAAAACTATATTATATCTAAGTATTATATTTGTGTGTGTGTGTGTGTGTGTTTCTGCCTGTTTGCTAGTGTGCGCACTCGTGTGTGTGTAGTGACGAGATTCAAAAGGATAGAAGTCAGGTTGATGACGAATTTAATGATACTTAAGAGTAGAAGAATACTTATTATGCTTTAATGGAAAAGAAAGATGTCCAAATTGATGTGTCTTTCAATACTTTAACGGTGTATCTTTGGGACAAATCGTTATTCTTCTATTATAAGTATTTATTGTTTGTTTTTAGAAGTTATTTATTATGTTATAATTATGTTTATATCGTAAGTTTTTAAACATTTAAAAAGTTACTGTTTAGGATACTTAGTTATTGTTTAATTATAAATTTAACTAATAATTGAAATGTATCAGAATAAATATTTGTATTACAATTTTGAAGAGTCTTGACAATTATATGTGTTGAATTATTGTTACCCATTAGGGTTTAAAAGGTAGGGTTTAGGGTACGAGGTGTAGATTGTAGGGTTTAAGGGTGTAGGGTTTAGGGTGTAGGGTTTAGGGTGTAGGGTGTAGGGTGTAGGGTTTAATATGTATGGTGGAGGATGTAGTGTGTAGGATGTATGATATAAGGTTAGTGATAAGGGTTTTTAGGGGTTTTACGATTTAAGGGTTTAGAAATTTGAGGGAGTAGGAGTTTAAAGTTAATGTTATTTTCTTTTATTGTCTATTGTAGGAAGATTGATATAATACATTTGAGGAAGAACTTCTATACAAAGAGGAGAAGACAATTTCTTGACCATGAGATTCCTGTAACACTTTCATCAATCATCAAATGTAAGTTTGTTTCTTTCTAGTTAATAATCTATTTATGGTTGTGTAAGTACACGAGAAAATAATTTTTTATCTTAGTTTTCATTAATGTTATTTTATTTCTCTTCTCATTAAGCATTGGTGACGAAATTCAAGAGGATAGAAGTCAAATTTATGGCAAATCTAATGCTACTTAAGAGTAGAGAGATATGTTCGATGTCTCAATGGAAAAGGTATGTTCAAATTGATGTGTCTTGCAAACCTTTAAGTCTATATCTTTGTGACAAGTCATTATTCCTCTATAATGTGTATTTATTTTATTATTTTTAAAAAGTTATTTTTCGTGTTATAACTGTATTTTATCATAAGTTTTTGAACATCTAAATATTCATTGTTCAAGATACTCAGTTATTGTTTAATTTTAATTTTAATTAATAATTGAAATGTATCAAAATAAAAATTTGCATTATAATTTTGAAGAATCTTGACTATTGTATGTGTCAGATTCTTTTTATCCATTAGGATTTAAAAGGTAGGGTTTAGGGTGTAGGTTGTAGTATTTAGTGTGTAGGGTTTAGGGTATAGGTTGTAAGGTTTAGTGTGTATGGTGGAGGGTGTAGTGTGTAGGATGTAGGATATAGGGTTAGTGATAAGGGTTTTACGGTTTAGGGGTCGAGAGATTTAGAAGTTTAGCGGACTAGGAGTTTAAAGTTAAGGTTATTTTTTTTCATTATCTAAGTAGAGTGTTTGCGTCTTTATGTGTCTGTAGGTCTTTCTGTCTGTGTTTATATGTGTGTGTGTTTGTGTGTCTATGCTTATATGTGTGTGTTTGTACGTCTTTGTTTTTGTGTGTGTTTGTTTTTATCTGTGTATGGTTGTTTGTGTATCTTTGCGTCCGCGGGTGTTTTTGTGTGTGTTTATCGGTAACTGTATGTGTGTGTGTGTATTTGTATGTGGTGTTTTTGTGTATGTGCAATGTTTTATATTTGTGTGTGTTTTTCGATAGAAAACTATATTATAACTAAGTATTATATTTGTGTGTATGTGTGTCTAGTATTATATTTGTGTGTATGTGTGTCTGTGTTTTTGCCTGTTTGCCAGTGTGCACGCTTGTGTGGGTGTGTAGTGACGAGATTTAAAATGATAGAAGTCAAGTTGATGACGAATTTAATGATACTTAAGAGTAGATGAATACTTATTATGCTTTAATGGAAAAAGATAAGTGTCCAAATTCATGTGTCATTCAAAACTTTAACGTTGTATCTCTGGGACAAATCGTTATTCCTCTATGATAAGTATTTATTGTTTGGTTTTAGAAGTTATTTATTATGTTATAACTGTGTTTATATCGTAAGTTTTTAAACATTTAAAAAGTTACTGTTAAAGATACTCAGTTATTGTTTAATTTTAATTTTAACTAATAATTGAAATGTATCAGAATAAATATTTGTACTACAATTTTGAAGAATCTTGACAATTGTATGTGTTAAATTCTTGTTACCCATTATGTTTTAAATGGTAGGGTGTATGGTTTAGGGTGTGGGGTGTAGGTTTAAGGGTGTAGTGTATAGAGTGTAGGATGTAGGTTGTAGGGTTTAGTGTGTATGGTGGAGGGTGTAATGTGTATGATGTAGGATATAGGGTTAGTGATAAGGGTTTTTAGGGATTTTATGATTTAGGGGTTTAGAAGTTTAAGGGAATAAGAATTTAAAGTTAAGGTTATTTTCTTTTATTGTCTATTGTAAGAAGACTGATATAATGCATTTGATGAAGAACTTCTATACAAAGAGGAGAAGACAATTTTTTGATCACTAGATCCCTGTAACAATTTCATCAATCATTAGAAGTAAGTTTGTTTTTTTTCAACTAATAATTTATTTATGGTCGTGTAAGTATACGGGAAAATAATTTTTCATCTTAGTTTTCACTAATGTTGTTTTATTTCTTTCTTGTCATTGAGCATTGGTGACGAGATTCAAGAGGATAAAAGTCAAGTTTATGGCAAATCTAATGCTACTTAAGAGTAGAGAGATATGTGCAATGCCTCAATGGAAAAGGTATGTGTCCAAATTGATGTGTCTTGCAAACCTTTTCTATATCTTTGTGACAAGTCATTATTCCTTTATGATGCGTATTTATTTTGTTTGTTTTAAGAAGTTATTTGTTGTGTTATAATTGTTTTTATCATAAGTTTTTGATAATTTAAATATTCATTGTTCAAGATATTCAATTATTGTTAATTTTAATTTTAACTAATTATTAAAATGTATCAAAATAAAAATTTGCATTATAATTTTGAAGAATCTTGACTATTGTATGTGTCAGATTCTTGTTACCCATTAGGATTTAAAAGGTAGGGTGTAGGGTGTGGGGTGTAGGTTGTAGGATTTAGTGTATAGGGTTTAGGGTTTAGGGTATAGGTTGTAGGGTTTAGTGCGTATGGTGAAGGGTGTAGTGTGTAGAATGTACGATTAGGGTTAGTGATAAGGGTTTTTAGAGGTTTTACGGTTTAGAGGTCTAGGGGTTTAGAAGTTTAAGGGACTAGGAGTTTAAAGTTAAGGTTATTACCTTTCATTATCTACAGTGGAGTGTGTCTTTATGTGTCTATAGGTCTTTCTGTCTATGGTTATATGTGTGTTTGCATGTCTATGTTTATATGTGTGTGTTTCTATATCTTTATGTATGTGTGTGTTTGTTTCTATCTGTGTATGTTTGTTTGTGTGTGTGTGTGTGGGTGTTTTTGTGTATATGTAATGTTTTATATTTGTGTGTGTGTTTCGAATAGAAAACTATATTATATCTAAGTATTATATTTGTGTGTGTCTGTGTTTGTGTTTGTGCCTATTTGCTAATGTACATGCGCTTGTGTGTGTGTGGAGTGACAAGAATCAAAAGGATAGAAGTCAAGTTGACGACGAATTTAATGATACTTAAGAGTATAGGAATACTTATTATGCTTTAATGAAAAATATGTGTCCAAATTGATGTCTCTTTCAAAACTTTAACATTGTATCTTTGGGACAAATCGTTATTCCTTTACAATAAGTATTTATTGTTTGTTTTTAGATGTTATTTATTATGTTATAACCGTGTTTATATCGTAAGTTTTTAAACATTTAACAAGTTACTGCTTAAGATACACAATTATTGTTTAATTTTAATTTTAACTAATAATTGAAATGTATCATTACAAATATTTGCATTACAATTTTGAAAAGTCCTGACAATTGTATGTGTCAGATTCTTGTTACCTATTAAGGTTTAAAAGGTAGGATGTGGTGTGTAGGGTGTAGGGTTTAGGGTGTGTGGTGTAGGTTTAAGAGTGTAGGGTGTATGGTGTAGGATGTAGGTTGTAGGGCTTAGTGTGTTTAGTGGAGGGTGTACTGTGTAGGATGTAGGATATAGGATTAGTGATAAGGGTTTTTAGGGATTTTAGGATTTAGGGGTTTAGAAGTTTAGGGGAGTAAGAGTTTAAAGTTAAGGTTATTTTCTTTTATTATCTCTTGTAGGAAGACTGATATAGTACTTTTGACGAAGAAAGTCTATACAAATTGGAGAAGACAATTTTTTGACCACGAGATCCCTGTAACACTTTCATCAATCATTAGAAGTAAGTTTGTTTTTTTCAGTTAATAATTTATTTATGGTCATGTAAGTACACGAGAAAATATTTTTTCATCTTTGTTTTCACTAATGTTATTTTATTTCTTTCTTTTCATTGAAAATTGGTGACGAGATTCAAGAGAATAGAGGTCCAGTGTATGGCAAATCTAATGCTACTTAAGAGTAGAGAGATATTTGCTATGCCTCAATGGAAAAGGTATGTGTCCAAATTGATGTGTCTTGCAAACCTTTAAGTCTATATCTTTGTGACAAGTCATTATTTCTCTATGATATATATTTATTTTGTTTGTTTTAAGAAGTTATTTATCGTGTTATATCTGTGTTTTTTTCATAAGTTTTTGAACATCTAAATATTCATTGTTCAAGATACTCAGTTATTGCTTAATTTTAATTTTAACTAATAATTGAAATGTATAAGAATAAATTTTTGCATTACAATTTTGAAGAGTCTTGACTATTATATGTGTCAGATTCTTGATACCCATTAGGATTTAAAAGGTAGGGTGTAGGGTGCAGGGTGTGGGGTGTAGGTTGTAGGATTTAGTGCGTAGGGTTTAGGGTTTAGGGTATAGGTTGTAGGGTTTAGTGTGTATGGTGGAGGGTGTAGTTTGTAGGATGTAGGATACAGGGTTAATGATAAGGGTTTTTACGGGTTTTACGGTTTAGGGGTCTAGGGGTTTAGAAGTTTAGGGGACTAGGAGTTTAAAGTTGAGGTTATTTCCTTTCATTATCTACAGTAGAGTGTTTGTGTCTTTATGTGTTTATAGGTCTTTCTGTCTATGTTTATATGTGTGTGTTTGTATGTGTATGTTTATATGTGTGTGTTCGTATGTCTTTGTTTCTGTGTGTGTTTGTTTTTCTTTGTGTTTGTTTGTTTTTGTGTGTGTGCGGGTGTTTTTGTGTGTGTTTGTTTCTCTTTGTGTTTGTTTGTTTGTGTGTCTGTGCAGGTTTTTTTGTGTGTGTTTATCGGTAACTGTATGTGTGTGTGTTTTTGTGTATGTGTAGTGTTGTATATTTGTGGGTGTGTTTAGATAGAAAATTATATTATATCTAAGTATTATATTTGTGTGTGTGTTTGTCTGTGTTTGTGCCTGTAGCTAGGGTGCGCGCGCTCGTGTGTGTGTAGTTACGAGATTCAAAAGGATGGAAGTCAAGTTGATGACGAATATAATGATACTTAAGAGTAGAGGAATACTTATTTTGCTTTAATGGAAATGATAGTTGTCCAAATTGATGTGTTTTCAAAACTTTAACGTTGTATCTTTGGGACAAATCGTTATTCCTCTATGATAAGTATTTATTGTTTGTTTTTAGAAGTTATTTATTATGTTATAACTGTGTTTATATCCTAAGTTTTTAAACATTTAAAAAGTTGTTTAAGATACTTAGTTATTGTTTAATTTTAATTTTAACTCATAATTGAATGTATCAAAATAAATATTTGCATTACAATTTTGAAGAGTCTTGACAATTGTATGTGTAAGATTCTTGTTACCCATTAGGGTTTAAAAGTTAGCGTGTAGGGTGTAGGGGTAAGGTTTAGGGTGTGGGGTGTAAGTTTAAGGGTGTAGGGTATAGGGTGTAGGTTGTAGGGTTTAGTGTGTATGGTGGATGGTGTAGTGTCTATGATGTAGGATATAGGGTTAGTGATAAGGGTTTTAGGGGTTTTACGATTTAGGGGTTTAGAAGTTTAGGGGAGTAGGAGTTTAAAGTTAAGGTTATTTTGTTTTATTATCTATTGTAGGAAGACTGATATAATACATTTGACGAACAACTTCTATACAAAGAGGGGAAGACAATTTCTTGACCATTAGATCCCTGTAATACTTTCATCAATCACTAGAAGTAAGTTTGTTGTTTTCCAGTTAATAATCTATTTATGGTCGTGTAAGTACACGATAAAAAAATTCTTCATCTTAATTTTCACTAATGTTATTTTATTTCGTTCTTCTCATTGAACATTGGTGACAGGATTCAAGAGGATAGAAGTCAAGTTTTTTGGCAAATCTAATGCTACTTAAGAGTATAGAGATATTTGTGATGCCTCAATGGAAAAGGTATGTCCAAATTGATGTGTCTTGCAAACTTTTAAGTCTATATCTTTGTGACGAGTCATTATTCCTCTATGATGCGTATTTATTTTGTTTGTTTTAAAAAGTTATTTATCGTGTTATAACTGTGTTTTATCATGTTTTTGAACATCTAAATATTTATTGTTCAAAATACTTAGTTATTGTTTAATTTTAATTTTAACTAATAATTGCAATGTATCAAAATAAAAATTTGCATTATAATTTTGAAGAATCTTGACTATTGTATGTGTCAGATTCTTGTTATCCATTACGATTTAAAAGGTAGGGTGTAGGGTTGAGGGTGTAGGGTATGGTGTGTAGGTTGCAGGATTTAGTGTGTTGGGTTTAGGGTTTAGGGTATAGGTTATTGGGTTTAGTGTGTATGGTGGAGGGTGTAGTGTGTAGGATGTAGGATATAAGGTTAGTGATAAGGGTTTTTAGGGGTCTTACGGTTTAGGGGTCTAGGTGTTTAGAAGGTTAGGGGACTAGAAGTTTAAAGTTAAGGTTATTTCTTTTCATTATCTACAATAGAGTGTTTGTGTCTTTATGTGTCTATAGGTATTTCTGTCTATGTTTATCTGTGTGTGTTTATATGTGTCTGTTTATGTGTGTGTGTGTTTATATGTCTTTGTTTCTGTGTGTGTTTGTTTCTCTCTGTGTATGCTTGTTTGTGTGTGTGTGTGTGCAAGTGTTTTTGTGTGTGTTTATCGGTAACTGTATGTATGTGTGTTTTTTGTGTATGTGTAATGTTTTATATTTGTGTGTGTTTCGATAGAAAACTATATTATATCTAATTATTATTTGTGTGTGTGTGTGTGTCTGTGTTTGTGCCTGTTTGCTAGTGTGCGCGCGCTCGTGTGTGTGTGTAGTGACGAGATTCAAAAAGATAGAAGTCAAGTTGATGACAGATATAATGATACTCAAGAGTAGAATACTTATTATGCTTTAATGGAAAAGATAGGTGTCCAAATTGATGTGTCTTTCAAAACTTTAACATTGTATCTTTGGGACAAATTGTTATTCCTCTAGGATAAGTATTTATTTATTGTTTTTAGAAGTTATTTATTATGTTATAACTGTGTTTATATCGTAAGTTTTTAAACATTTTAAAAGTTACTGTTTAAGATAGTCAGTTATTATTTAATTTTAATTTTAACTAATAATTAAAATGTATCAGAATAAATATTTGGATTACAACTTTGATGAGTCTTGACAATTGTATGTGTCATATTCTTGTTACCCATTAGGGTTTATAGGGTAGAGGGTAGGGGGTAGGGTGTAGGGTTTAAGGGTGTAGGTTATAGGGTTTAGGGTGTTGGGTGTAAGTTGTAGGGTTGAGTCTGTATGGTGGTGGGTGTAGTGTGTAGGATGTAGGATATAGGGTTAATGATAAGGGTTCTTATGGGTTTAGAAGTGTATGAGAGTAAGAGTTTAAAGTTAAGGTTATTTTCTTTTATTATCTATTATTGGAAGACTGATATAATACATTTGACGAAGAACTTCTATACAAAGAGGAGAAGACAATTTATTGACCACGAGATCCCTGTAAGACTTTCATCAATCACTAGAAGTAAGTTTGTTTTTTTTCAGTTAATAATCTATTTATGGTCGTGTAAGTACACGATAAAAAAATTCTTCATCTTAATTTTCACTAATGTTATTTTATTTCGTTCTTCTCATTGAACATTGGTGACAGGATTCAAGAGGATAGAAGTCAAGTTTTTTGGTAAATCTAATGCTTCTTAAGTGTAGAGAGATATGTGCGATGCTTCAATGGAAAAGGTATGTGTCCAAATTGATGTGTCTTGCAAACCTTTAAGTCTATATCTTTGTGATAAGTCATTATTCCTCTAGGATGTATATTTATTTTGTTTGTTTTAAGAAGTTATTTATCGTGTTATATCTGT
This sequence comes from Pachyrhizus erosus, assembly GCA_026544285.1. NCBI lineage: Eukaryota > Viridiplantae > Streptophyta > Magnoliopsida > Fabales > Fabaceae > Pachyrhizus > Pachyrhizus erosus. The sequence continues at coordinate 10,312 of JAMLFT010006614.1, forward strand.
GTTTTTTTCATAAGTTTTTGAACATCTAAATATTCATTGTTCAAGATACTCAGTTATTGCTTAATTTTAATTTTAACTAATAATTGAAATGTATAAGAATAAATTTTTGCATTACAATTTTGAAGAGTCTTGACTATTGTATGTGTCAGGTTCTTGTTACCCATCAGGATTTAAAAGGTAGGGTGTAGGGTGTGAGGTGTAGGTTGTAGGATTTCGTGTATAGGGTTTAGGGTATAGGTTGTACGGTTTAGTATGTATCGTGTAGGGTGCAGGATGTAGGATATAGGATGAGTGATACAATTTTGGGGTCTAGGGGTTTAGATGTTTAGGGGATTAAGAGTTTAAAGTTAAGGTTATTTTCTTTCATTATCTACAGTATGGTGTTTTGTGTCTATAGGTCTTTTTGCCTATGTTTATATGTGTGTGTGTTTGTATGTCTTTGTTTCTGTGTGTTTGTTTCTCTCCGTGTTTGTTTGTTTGTGTTTGTGTGCGAGTGTTTTTGTGTGCGTTTATCTGTAATTGTATATGTGTGTGCATTTGTATGTGTGTGTTTTTGTGTATATGTAAAGTTTTCTATTTGTATGTGTTTTGATAGAAAACTATGTTATATCAAAGTATTATATTTGTTTGTGGGTGTATCTGTTTCTTAGGGTGCGCGTGCTCGTGTGTGTGTATTGACGAGATTCAAAAGGATAGAAGTCAAGTTGATGACGAATCTAATGATACGTAAGAGTAGAGGAATACTTATTATGTGTGTGTGTTTGTATGTCTTTGCTTCTGTGTGTGTTTGTTTGTGTGTGGGTGTTTTTGTGTGTTTATCTGTAACTGTATGTGTGTGTGTATTTCTATGTGTGTTTTTGTGTATGTGTAGAGTTTTCTATTTGTGTGGGTGTTTTGATAGAGAACTATATTATATCTAAGTATTATATTTGTGTGTGTGTGTGTGTGTCTGTTCCTGTTTGCTAGTGTGTGCGTGCTCGTGTATTTGTAGTGACAAGATTCAAAAGGATATAAGTCAAGTTGATGACGAATTTAATGATACTTAAGAGTAGAGGAATACTTATTATTCTTTAATGGAATAGATATGTGCCCAAATTGATGTGTCTTTCAAAACTTTAATGTTGTATCTTTGGGACAAATCGTTATTCCTCTATGTTAAGTATTTATTGTTTGTTTTTAAAAGTTATTTATTATGTTATAACTATGTTTATCTCGTAAGTTTTTAAATATTTAAAAAGTTACTGTTTAAGATACTCAATTATTGTTTAATTATAAATTTAACTAATAATTGAAATGTATCAAAATAAATATTTGCATTATAATTTTGAAGATTCTTGATTATTATATGTGTCAGATTCTTGTTACCCATTAGGATGTAAAAGGTAGGGTGTAGGGTTTAAGGTGTAGGGTGTAGGATGTAGGTTGCAGGATGTAGTGTGTAAGATGTAGGATATGAGGTTAGTAATAAGGGTTTTTAGGTGTTTTACGGTTTAGAGGTCTAGGGGTTTAGAAGTTTAGGGAAGTTGGAGTTTAAAGTTAAAGTTATTTGCTTTTATTAACTATTGTTGGAAGACTAATATAATACATTTGAAAAACAACTTCTATACAAAGACGAGAAGACAATTTCTTGACCATGAGATTTCTTTAACACTTTCATCAATCACCAGAAGTAAGTTTATTTTTTTTCAATTAATAATCTATTGATGGTCGTGTAAGTACAAGATAAAATAATTTTTCATCTTAGTTTCCGTTAATGTTATTTTATTTCTCTCTTCTCATTAAGCATTAGTGACGAGATTCAAGAGGATAGAAGTCAAGTTTATGAAAAATCTAATGCTACTTAAGAGGAGAGAGATATTTGCTATGCTTCAATGGAAAAGGTATGTGTCCAAATTGATGTGTCTTGCAAACCTTTAAGTCTATATCTTTGCGACAGGTCATTATTCCTCTTTGATGTGTATTTATTTTGTTTGTTTTAAGAAGTTATTTATCGTGTTATAACTGTCTTTTTATCATAAGTTTTTGAACATCTAAATATTCATTATTCAAGATACTCAATTATTGTTTAATTTTAATTTTAACTAATAATTGAAATATATCAAAATAAATATTTGCATTATAATTTTGAAGAATCTTGACTATTGGGTGTGTCAATTTCTTGTTACCCATTAGGATTTAAAAGGTAGGGTTTAAGATTTAGGATTTAGGGTTTAGGATGTAAGGTGTGAAGTGTAGGGTGTAGGGCGTAGGGTTAAGGTTTTGGGTGTAGCGTGTAGGTTATAAAGTTTATGGTGTAGGATTTAGGGTTTAGTGTTTTAGGGTGTAGGGTTTTGGCTATATTGTGTAGGGTGTTGGTTGTAATATGTAGAATGTAGTGTTAGTGATAAGTGTTTTTAGGTGTGTTAGGGTTTTGGCTGTGTTAGTGTGATTTTACTTTTTACTTCTCATGCAATATTAGTGATGAGATTGAAGAGGATAGAGATTTATTTGATTACGAATGTAATAATACGTAAGAGTAGAGAGATATTTGTTATGCCTCAATGGAAAAGGTATATGTCCAAATTAATGTGTTTTCCATCTTTATCTTTTGGACTAATCGTTATTTTGTGTGTGTGTGTGTTTGTCTATGTGTTTGTGTTTGTGTTTGTCTACGTGTTTGTGTTTGTGTGTATGTGTCTTTGTTTGTTTGTATCTTTGTGTGTCAATCTCTATTTGTTTGTAAGTGTGTTTTATTGTGTGTTATTGTGCGTATAAGTGTGTCTGTTTCTCTGTGTTTGTGTCTATGTGTATGTGTGTTTTTTTTGTGTGGTGTGCTCTCGTGTGCGTATGTGTTTCTGTGCGTGTCTTTGTTTGTGTTTGTATCTTTGTGTGTGTTTACTTTTGTGTGTGTGTGTAAATATGTTTGTTTCTTTGTGTGTGTGTCTATGTGTTCCTTTGTGCGTGTGTGGTTGTGTGCATGTGTGTGTGTGTGTGCTTGTGTCTGTGTCTGTGTTTGTGTGTGTCTATGTTTTTTTTTCTATGTCCATATGTGTGTGTCTATGTGTTTTTTTTCCATGTCCATATGTGTGTGTATGTGTTTGTGTGTGTCTATGTGTTTTTTTTCTATGTCCATATGTGTGTGTCTGTGTTTGTGTGTCTCTTGACAGTAATCCTACATTATATCAAAGTTTTATTTGTGTTTGTGTCTGTATTTGTCTATCTCTGTCTTTGTGTTTGTATCCATGTGTGTGTGTCTGTCTTTCTTTGTTAATCTATGTCTGTGTGCCTGTGTGTTTGAGTGTTTGTTAGTGTTTTGTGTTTGTGTTTGTGTGTGTTTGTATTTGTGTCAATGTCTATGTGTGTGTATGTTTGTGTTTGTGTGTGTATATATCTATGAGTGTTTGTTTGTCTGTTTGTGTTTTTGTGTGTGTGTGTGTTAGTGTATGTGTTACGGGTTTTTGTTTCTGTGTCAATGTCTGTGTGGTTCTTTTTCTCTATGTGTGTCTTTATGTATCTCTTTGTGTGCCTTTGTGTGTTATGCGTGTGTGTGTCAGTGTTTGTGGGTCTTTGTTTTTGTGTCAGTGTTTATAGGTCTTTGTTTCTGTGTCAGTGTCTCTGTGGTTCCTTTTCTCTATATGTGTCTTTATATATCTCTCTGTGTGCCTTTGTGTGTATGTGTGTGTCTGTGTGTGTTTGTATGTGTGTGTATGTCTATGTTTGTGTGTCTTGTGTGCGTGAGTTTGTGTCTATGTTTGTGTGTGTTTGTGTGTTATCTTTGTGTGCATGTGTCTGCATATATTTGAGTGTGTTTTGATAAAAAACATATATTTGCGCATTTTGATAGAAAACATATATTATATAAAAGTATATTTGTGTCTATGTCTGTATTTTTTTTTGTGTCTATTTTTGTGTGGGTGTTTGTACGTGTTTGTGTTTTTGTCAATGTATGTGTGTCTGTGGGTATGTCTGTGGGTATGTCTGTGTGTATGCATGCCCATGTGTGTGTGTCTCTGTGTATGTTCGTGTGTGTATGTGTTTGCGTGTCTATTTGTCTATGTTTGTGTATACATGTGTTTGTGTCTATGTTTGTGTATGTTTGTGTGTTTGTGCTTGTAAGTGTGTTTGTTTCTGTGTGCGTATGTGTGTGCCTTTGTCTCTATGTGTGTGCGTGTGGCTATATTTGTATGTGTGTCTCTATTTGTCTCTGTTTGTGTTTGTGTCTATGTTTGTGTTTGCTTCTGTGTTAGTGTTTGTTTGTATGTGTAGTGTGCTTGTTTCTCTATGTGCGTGCGCGCACTTTGTTTCTCTCTCTATGTGCGTGTCTATATCTATGTTTGTGTCTTTGTGTTTGTGTTTATATGTATGTGTATCTATGTGTGTGTGTGCACTTTGTTTCTGTGTGTGTGTGTGTGTGTCTATGTCTATGTTTGTGTCTCTGTGTGTGCGCGCATGTTTGTGTTTATATCTCTGTGTGTCTTTGTTTCTATATCTCTGTGTGTGTCTTTGTTTCTATGTCCATATGTGTGTGTTTTGACATAAATCTTGCATTATATCAAAGTATTATTTGTGTTTGTGTGTGTCCATCTCTATGTCTGTGTTTGTGTGTCTATGTCTTTGTGTATTTGTCTGTTTGCGTGTGTTTATGTATGTCCGAGTGTGTGTTTGTGTGTGTGTTTATGTATGTGTTTGTGTGTGCGTCGATGTGTTTCTTTGTGTGTGTTTATTTGTAAGGGTTTGTTTGTGTGTGTGCGGGTTTTTGTGTCTATATGTGTCTATATGTCTCTCTATCTATGTTTATGTGTTTTTGCTTATACGTTTGTTTCTCTATGTATATGTTTGTTTGTGTGTGTGCTTATATGTGTGTCAGTGTTTGTGTGTGTTTCTCTGTAAGTGTGTGTCTGTGTGTAAAATATTATATTTTTGTGTGTCGTTTGATAGAAAATCTATATTATCAAAGTATATATTTGTGTGTCTGCGTCTGTGTGTGCGAGTTTGTCTGTTATATTTCTGTGCATGTGTGTTTGTAGTTGTAATATTTGTGTGTCAGCATTATTAAAGTATTATATATTTGTGTGTTTGTGTCTACATTATATTAAAGTATTATTTGTGTTTTTGTGTGTGCTAGTTTGTTTTTGTACCTGTGTTTGTGTGAGCATGTGTGTGTCTATGTGTGTTGGTGTGTGTATCTATGTTTATCCGAGTGTGTGTCTGTTTTTGGTTTTAGGTTTGTGTGTATGTCTCTGTGTGTATGTCAGTGTCTGTGTATGTTTGTGTCGATGTTAGTGTTTGTGTGTGGTTCTTTTTCTTTATGTATGTCTTTGTGTATATGCGTGTGCCTATGTCTCTTTATGTGTGTACATGTGTGTTTCTCTATGTGTTTGTGTGTGTGTATGCATGTGTTTGTGTTTGTCTCTGTGTATGTCTGTGTCTTTTTGTGTCCATGTGTGTTTCTATGTGTGAAGTTTTCTATTTGTGTGTGTGTGTTTTCATAGAAAATTATATTATATCTAAGTATTATATTTGTGTGTGT
>JAMLFT010006615.1:0-15820 GCA_026544285.1 Pachyrhizus erosus
AGATACATTCAATCCCAAATCTCCTCATATAATTTCTAAAAATCAACTTTTTGTTATTGTTAATTCTTATTCTGTTTGCTTTAAAATTATTTTAAAAACCCCAAATTCCTACTTTTAAACTAAATTATTATTCCTTTGGCTTAAACTCAGAGAGCTCTATAACATAAGAAATTTCACTGAAATTGTTCCCTGTGGATACGACATTCGTACTTAAAAAAGTACTATATTACAATTTAATCGGTACACTTGCCGAATTAAAGAAAAATAATCTAACAAGCCTCAAGATTAATATACCCCAAATTATTAGTTTTTAAAATACCATGATGGACTATAGTTTAAAAGAAATTTAATAGTTGCTTCGTTTAGACACTTGAGTGAATAATAAAATTTAATTAGTTAATTGCCCAACTTAAAACATATTAGAGAAAGCCTCAAGTTCTAATTCAAGATTTTGTTGTTAATTAATCTTAGTCCATAATTTAAGGCATAGTAAAATGATTATAAGAGTTATAGATTAAAACTTTGTACTCTTCTTGCTTAAGTAGGAACCGAATTATGTATATGCCAAAAAAATTGTGTAAATTTGTTGTATTTCATCTAAACTTCAAGGTTAGTAATTAAAAGAAAAACTTTCTTCATTTCCCTTTCATTTCTACACAAATCAAAAACTTTAATGAGATTAAAAACAAGATGAAAATTAATTTCTTTGGTTCTACTTATTAATTTAAGATCATTAAAACCATAAGTTTAATCCAGGAAAAGTAGAAACAAGTTTTTATATTACACTTTTTTTGAATTATAGATTCAAGTGATTAAATAGCATGATTTTTTTTTTCTTTTCTTAATTGTGAAAACCGAATTGATATAAGGCACAAGGTAACGATTAATTTTCTTCAATTCTCTATCTCTTATTAATTTTATGTCTATAAATTAAATGTTATAAACAAAACAATTTCTTTTCTTTTCCCTTATAAAACCCATCAAATTTTTAACTTTATTTTATTTTTTTAATTAACTTTTAAATCAAGGTTCATTCTAAAAAAAATCTTGTCCCCCTTTTCTCTTAGTGAAGGCCAAGAGCCATGTAGAGAAAAATCATGGAAATTTTTTTGTTTTCAAAGCAAAGAACTAATAATACTTAAAATTTATTTCATATAATACATTAATTAGTAAAGTTAATGTTTAAAATTAAGTAGAAATTTTGATATAGTCTCCCCTTAAAAAAGAGAGTACTCCAAGATTAATAAATCAAAATATCATCACTTTCAACACACCACAACATCAATAATAAAGAGATTCAAGAAAAAAGATAGCATATTTAGACAACATAACATAAAAATCATCATCAACATAGATAAGTGAAAAGAAAATCAAAAGCTCACCCATGCCCCCTTTTTACCTTAGGTGGTGCATGAGAAAGAGGAAGAGAAAGGCTTACTCAAAAGCTTCCTTATAATACTGGTAGAGAGAAATGAGAGAGAAATTTGATCAATCTTTCTCTCATTTATAAAGAGAAATAGGTTGGAAAGAGAGTGATATCATCCATGTGTTTTGTCTAATCTTATATAATACAAATTTTCAACATGTTAAATGGAGAGAGAGAATGTGATGAATTTCTTAACTAGAAAGGAATTTCTAGTATATGCTTAGCCATTTGAATCTTTGCACATAGGCCTCTTAATTGTTAGGACTTAAATAATTTATTTTATTATTAAAATATATTTTATTAGAATTTTTCTCAAGACCATATTTTATTATATAAAATATAATTCTAAACTTAAATAATTTATTTCTCAATCACTTGAGACTTTTTTTTATGTTTGTCGTAGATATTGAGAAATCATAAGTAACTATTATTTTAATTGTCATTAGACTAGACTTTAGTTTAGAATAATTATTAAAAATTTCAATTAAGTTGAACATAAAATCTTGATTAAAATAATGTGAATCAATTCATCTATATTTCTCAATATTAAAATAAAAAAAATAAAGAAAATACATAGTAAACAAAACTAAGGGTGTACAATGAGTAGTTCTCACACAACTATAGTTATTGTAAACTACATACAAAAATATTAAAAGAGATTGTGTGATAAACACCTATTTAGGTATAATATTGATAAAATTTATTGCATTATTTGCTTAATTCTTGCACTTTAAATTCTTAATTTTATTAAAAAATAGTGTTATTTTTTTGTGTAAGTAGGACAAAGTTTGAAGACAACTAAAAAAGTGTCAAAAATACCAAAAAAAAAAAAAACTTCAGAGCATGAAACACAATTGTGCTTAGTTTTATGTACAAATGTGTTTCGACAAAAGGCTTCTAATTTAGAAAAGAAGCATGCCCAAACTTCTTGATGCAAGGACGTACGATGAAATAGTTCCTACTTTGAAAACAATGCACAGTTGTGCTTCTTTATGCACAACCATGCTTGACCAAGATCCAACCAAGACAAAACAAGTTTTGAAGTATGAGCATGCATGTCTCAAAGCACAACACTATATCTTAATATAGTTGAAGGTCCAAAAAAGCTTATAAATAAGATGAAAATGAACATGTTTAGGATCTTTTGTTTTATACTCAATTTTAACTTTCTTTGAGTGAGTAAAAAAATCTTGGAAGGAGCTATTGGTGAGTGACAAGTGTGAAGAACTCAACAAGGATCAAATGTTGTAAAGATTTTTTTCTTTCAAGTCTTTTATGTTTTCTTGTATGCTTTTAAGCTTTCTAATGCTTATAGCTAGCTAAACCTTTTAAGCTAGAATTATGATGTACGACATGGACATATTTGTGAATCCTAATCCTTCTATTACAATAAAATTTCTATGCATATTTTCAATTAAACTATTGCATTGTTTTACATTCCATTTAGGATCAAACATTAAAAAAAACTTAATTGATCAATTGTTAATGATTTACTACTATTAATTAGTTGACCTACACAATAATTAAATATTTAAAACTTGCACAAACAAACTAGTAACATGAATTCTTAATCAGATTAACTTCATTAATTAACCTTTTACACCTAGACCTTATTTTAATTTATATTACAAATGAACAACAAGGGAATAAAGATAAAGAGAAAGGACTTTTAGAACATGACCCCATTTGGTTAGTTACTTTTAAGAGGCAAGATTAGTAATTGAAAGAATGTTTAAGATTTAATTGAAATATAAATTAAGGGAAATGTAAGAATATGTTTAAAATCATGATCCTAGGTTTTAACATATTAAAACCTTTGATGGCTCTTCTTATGTATAATTTTATGCTATTTTATAATTGTTATAATAATAACCTTTCAACTGTGATACCTTGTCTATGCTAAGTTCAATTATTTGGAAACCACTATTAATCTCTTTAGGTCTATTGTTACTATTACATAAGATACACTATCCTTAAATATAAATATTACCTATCATGATGCATTACAATAACAGTTGATTTAACTACTAACACCAATGTCTTCTACCTATGTTCTATGTTGTTATAGATTGAACTATAAATAGATAGATTATCTATATGCATATATAAATAGAGATAGATAGATGAATGATAAAGGGATGGATAGCTAAATTTGTAACAACACAAAAATATAAGTGAAAGACATTAGTGACAATTATTAAATCAACAAGTTAATGCCTTCCATCTATATTCTTATGCTATTTACCAACTCAATTATATATATATATATATATATATATATATATATATATATATATATATATATATATATATATATATATATATATATATAGATCAAATTACATTGATGTAATTTTTATCAACTATTATATCATCAAATAACTTTATATAAAAACATGAATTTTGTCAATTCAATTGTTAAATGATAACTTTATATTATATTGATTGTTTATGTCAAATTTTGTAAAAATTAAACAATAATATGGTGATAAAATGATTTATATTTTTATGTATTTTAAAAAGTACATTACGTTCATTTAGATATATATGAATAAGATGTTAAATATTTTTTATTAATATAAATTTTTGTACATATAATTTATGTGATAAATTTTTTTAATTAAATAATAAGTTTTAAAAAACATCATCTAATTAAGAATTATTAAATGATGTAATAATTATAAAAATTACATTAATATAATTTGATATTTCTTATATATATATATATAAAACTTTGTACTAAAACTTTAGTAACTAGTAATTATTGTATGATTCGAATCAAGCACATAAATTAAAGAAGCCACAATCCAATCACTTCAAATTCAAAGCCATTGCAAGAATTTTTGGAGTCATTTGTCTCATCCTGAAAGAGCACACACATCTAAATAAATACCTAAACAAATGTTCATGTTCTAGTATTGAACTAACAGAACATATAGACAAGAACTTTGATGCCAACCAGAATGCTTTGACTCAACCACTAGACACGTCTCTTCGACACTTAAAAGCAAGACTCAAGGTTGCAACAACAACAGAGTTTATTCAAACTGCAAAAGAAGACAATATCAACTTCTGTCATTTTTCTTCTAACCATAAGTATCAATGTCAAACAATTTTTTTTTTTTTAAACAAACAAACTTACAATAATTTATTAGATCAATTAATTCCTATATCCTAATTAAACAAATTGACACCGAGTGATCACATATCATGGTCATACACTTTTGTTTTTAGGTACATGGTCATATTCCTAAAAAAGCAAAAGAAAGACATTGCGTTCAAAATTTTGTAACTAATAAATCTAGAAAAATAAAGATTGTTCTCTTTATATTTAGTGTTTTTTTTTTCTTTTTCTTTATTTTGGATTTTTTAATGTAGAAAAAATGAGCAGAATTGACAATCTTTAAGTTTTGGATTTTAATTCATTTAAACCTTTCCTCCCTGTTGAAGTCATAATCAGGACTCAAATCATGGGATTAGAGTGATATTGGTATCAATAAAAAAACCTAAACATAAATATACACTTTTTTCATACAAAGAGTTTGGTCAAATTCAATGAAAATCATAAATAAAAGTAGACTTGAAGTTGAAATTGATGTTTCATTCAAACAATCAAACATAGGTATATATTTTCTGGTGATTTATATTTTGAATAGTTTAAATGAAAAATAACATATTTGTTCTAATTTTCTTGAATTTTTAATGTAAGAAAAAATGAGTAATGCTAAAAAGCTTAAAATTTCAAATTTTAATACATTTTGACACCTTAATGGCTTTATTATTATCTTTCTTTATTAAATTTTTTTCCTGAATTTCTAATTTTCTTAAAGTTAGGTTGAGATGAATTTCATTTTGAATCTTTAGTAATTGATTTTTTCTTTTAATATCATCTATTTTCATGCCATTAGAATTGATACACTTACGTAGTACTTTCTCTTAATTGGTTATTTTGGAAATGAGTTGAGACTTGGATTTACAATTAGAAAATTGAAATATAAATTTGTCTTCATCTATAAGTTATATATCTCTTATGCTTAGAAAAAAAAAACTTAAATAAATTATTAATTTTTTATAAATTTACGATTTTTATTTTTATTTTTAATAATTTCCTTTAACTTTTTAGTTTCAAATATTTTTTTTTTTTTATCTTAAAGCGTTTTAAATGAATTTAAATTTAAATTTTTGGTCCATAAAACATTTTAGATAACACTTTAAATAATAAAATAAAGTAATTTATATAGAATTTTAGGGATAAAAATAAAATAAAAACTATTAGGGACTAAAAAATTAAATTTTTTATTGTGAATTAAAACTAAAATTTATAAATTTATTAAGGATAAAAAATATTTAAATTTAGAAAAAAAAGGTTTAAATATATGCATTTGTTGCAAATTCTTGAATTCAATGCTTCTTTCTAATTATGCTTCTCAAAAGGATTAAAGTTTATAATCAATAATAAAAAGTTATTTGCTTAGAAATTAAGATTAAACTAAATTAGTGAAATTGAGTATTAATTATATGAATAGAAGAGATTTAGGATAGAACAAAACTAGTTTAATACTTCGTGTCATGTATTAGTATCAAGTCTATAATTTATATTTTTATTATTATAATTTTTAATGTATTTTTTAATTTTATAAAATTATATATTAGATATACATTTGAATGTGTGTGCGTCTTCTATAATAATATAAATATTAGTATATATTCAATTAATTATATAATTTTAATTTATATAAAAGTATTAGATTTATAAATATTATATAAATTAAAAATATATACCGAGAGATTGTAATAATAAAAATATTGTAAATTATATTTTATACTATTTTCTATTAAAAACGTGTTTCCTTTATAACAAAACACAATATTATTTAATATATATATATATATATATATATATACATTAAATTACAATTTGCACTTTACTTTTTTAAAATTTTAATTTTATTATCTCTATTTTATTTTTGTGATTGTATTCGTTAAATTTTTCATATAAATCATTAATGATATTAATGTTGATTGATTATAAATAAGATTAAAATCGTTAAAAATAAAATAAAAAATTAAAATAAATTTTTTAAAAATAATGAGATCAAAATTATAATTTAATCTAAGATATGCGTATTTATACATGTGTTATTACTGTTATTAGATACCAATTTTTAAGGTTACAGAAGTTTATCCTCTTTATATATGTACGCACGCGTATATATTCATTAAATTATAAATTATATATATGTGTTATGAAATTAGAATAATCTTTTCAAAATTTGTTATATATAAGATCTTTTTTAATCAAAATATAAAATAATATTTATATTATAAAATCATATTAGTTATAAATTACTTAGTTAATATGATTATTTATTTTTATAATAAAAATATAAAAATTGTTTACATTTCATTTAATTTTTATTTTTTTAAAATTTTGTCATGTGACATCTTCCTACTTTCTTTTATACAAATAGATATACATAATTCATATTTATTTTTTATAACTAAAATTTATGATAAATAAATAAATACTTTTTAAAAATACAAATCATATTATGACTAAAATTTATACTAAAATAATATTTTTAAACATATAAATTATATTTTAGATTTATAATAAATAATATATACTGTAATGTAATATTATTTTTAACTATTAATATTTTTTAAAAATAATAAATTCAATTTAAAAATAAAGATAAAAAAAATATGTTGAAAGACAAAATGTTAAAAATAATTTCTAAAAATTATCATTAAAGAAAAAATGTTAAAAATGTTTCTTTGAAGAATACTCCTACAAACGGTTATATACAAGATAAAAATTCGAATTTATAATATAAGAACCAAAAGTAAATTACATTAATTAGGAAATAATTGAGAGGATTCCTAGCCTAACCATTTTTCTTACTATTTTCCGTTAACCTTAATTTAGATATAAAACCAAAATAATTATTTGTGACTTGATTTCTCTTTTCTTTACTTGTTTAAAGGGATAATTTATTGGTAATGCTAGTTATTAAGTCACAATATTCATGAAAATAAAACTCATTTATTTTTTATTATTTATATTACTAATACATTTATTAGATCTCTAATAAGATTATTTATATTAAAATAATAAATAATAATTTTAATTTGACCAACTTGACTAAAAGCTTTGATAAACAAAAATAAATAAAAAATCTCTGTTTAAGATCAACAACATCAATACATAGTAACATCGATGTGATGTGATATTCAAAATATAATATTTTTGAAATTTTTCTTCTATAATTGTGCTTTTAGGAATTATTAGCACTTTCATTGAATTATGTATCTTACTTTAATCTTATATATTGAGTATTTAATTTAATTTTTATTCCTCATAAATGTACTTCTTAATTTAAATTTCAAATTTCATTAGATTTAATAACTAGTTGAAAAGTTATTTTATTTGATCATTTTAAATTATTATCTTTTCATTTTTATTTATATATTTGATTTTTTTAATTTTTAATTTATTTTAATCTACCATTTTTATCTTTATTTCTAAATTTTACTATTTTTAAATACTATAAATATTTAAAACTGAATTTTGCATTATACAATAAATTTTTATGGCATATCAAAAATATAAATTATAAGTTAAAAGTATTAATCTATTATGATGTCAATTATAATGCAATTTACATATTAAAAAATATTTATTAAAAATTTTAATTATATAAAAATAAATATTTATTATGTGTATTTTACAAACTAAAATATTAATGTATATAATTAAAAGTATATTAATTTTTTATTAATACAAATAAATTTTTATAATATTTTAAAATATTCTTTAAAATTATTTATTTTCAATTATTATTAATTTTAAGTCATTAAAATAACATAAGAAGGTTTTACACACCTCAAGTTTAAAAAAGGTTTAATTATTATTTTTTTTTTTCTATAATTATAAGAACTTTATATTTTAGTATCTATAATTCAAAACATATCATACTTGTTTTAATATATAGTTGTAAGAACTTTTTAGTTTAGTACCTATAATTTAAAATATTTTTCTGTAATTATGTTAGACAGTTTTAGATAAAAAAAAATTTAAAATAATTAAGAAATTGTAATTATAAAAACTTAAACTATTAAAAAATTTAAACTGTTTAATTTTTTTTTTACATTTTTTGGTTTTAATTTTATAAAAGTTTAAAAAAATATGTAAAAACATAAGATAACTTTAGGTATTAAGGATCAAGCGATTAAAATAATTGTAATTATAAATATTAAAATGAGATTATTTAAACTATAAATATTAAAATACAAATTTTTTATAATTATAAAAACTAAATTAATATATTTTAAATTGTAAATTTAAAATAATTTTTTTTACAACTATAAAGACTAAAAATAATTAAACCTAAAAAAATATTAGACATACCACATTTGAATACAACTGATTTCATCATCCGGACGAAGAGGTCGTTGAACGTACTGTGTAGCACTGCTTGGTGGCCGGTGTGCCGAGGAATAGGCAGGGTCTTTGTCTTTTGCTGGAGACTCTATTGAGTTACATATATAGTATTCACAACATAACAACCGTTTAATAGTTAATTCAATACCCTAAACAACATAGAAAATAAATATAAATAATAATAATTTAAAAGTTTAATAATTATATTAACATAATTATCTAATTATAAATCATTATTAATATAATTTTTAAGATAATTATTATAAAAGTTATCAAATTTATCATATAAGATAGTTAATAATTAAAATACAGTATAAAACTATTTTACCCTATCATTGTATATATATATTTTTTTCATAATTAAAACCCTCAACATAAAAATGTATTAACATAGATAGTAGTATACCGTGTGGAGCATGAGTTGAAGGCTTTTGGTCGCTCATTTTGGTGGTGTTTTGACAGAAACCCTTGATCGAATTAATTTGATAAGGTAAGAGACTGAAGGGTTGGTGAAACTGTGATACATGGAGCTCTAGGAGTAGGGTTGCATATAAAGAGAAAGAGAATTCAGTGCCTGGGACATTAGATTACTGTTTCCTTTTATCAACATGATACACGTTCAAAATGATGCTTTGCTTTCAAAACCAGCAATGGTACCATTCGGATAAAAAATATTTCGAAGATGCTTTGCTTTAAGAAAGAAAAAAAAAATATAATTATTGGGAGTTATATTCCTTACGGTTGATAATTGAGCCGCATGAAGTGAAGTTCTATGTCTATTTTAATATAAATCCGAATCTTCTGAAGTGATGTTTACATGGTTTGTAGAATCTAACTTGTTTGTTGAACATACTTGTTAAATATATAAAATTAACCAACAAATTGTTTAAGTGAAAGCAAGTTTGAATTTTTTAAGTAAGATTAGGATTTGAGTTTTATTTATGAAAAATTGTAATTGAGATATAAAATTTATTAAAGTGATTAATTAATTTTTATAAAATTAATCATTGATAAAATTGACATATTTTATTCTTAAAAATAATAACATACTATATATATATATATATATTATAATATAACTATATTTAACAATGTGGTCAAAATAAAAATATAAATAAAGGATTTTATCTAATATTAATCTATATTTTATGTGTTAATAGAAAAACTTTATATTGCTGAATTAATTAAATAGTTCAAATGTTTTCTTATAAAGAATTGGGCTGAGGAAAAGAGACATAAGAAAAACAATCTTTTTCTTTTCACTTTAACCTCATGTTATGCTGTTACTCTTTTTTTAGTTGTAATTGTGATAATTAGTATCATCACCATTATACATTTATACCCTCCATAATCACGTTTTGGGAGAGAAAGTAAAAAGTCAAGTAGACCGAATTAATATGCATCTCCAGGCATGGAAGAAACAAATAAGAACATATGTGAATTCAATGAAAAATAAAAACACACACGCATGAGGGTGAACATGATGATATCGTACCTAACAAACCCAAGAACAGAACTAATGGGCATCAGAAGGTTGACACTGTTGAGAATGTCCAAAAGAAATCTCCTAATAAAGACAAGTTACTGTGACTCTGTATGGGGTTACAAATGGTTGATTTTCCAGTTATAGCAAACTGATGTGGCACAGGATCGATCTCGTTTGCAAAATTGTACCCCTTAATTGTTGGACGTCACGATTTAAAATCTAAACTTGACGTTTTTCTTAATATAATAATCTATAATACAGAGGGGCACAAGTCATTAAATTTATAGGAGTGTAATATATTTATTTTCCTATCTATATTAATGCATCAAATCAGATTAACTTTTCATGAAAATTGTATACTTTTATAGACGCAATTTCAAATTTTTTATATTGTAAATATCTACACCTACTAACAGAAAAAATTAAAAATTTGTAAAAGAAAGCACAATTAAAAACTTATATTTATAGAAGTAAGCATAGTTTATTTAATATTTGTGACAAGGGTTATTTTACTAGAAAAAAAAAATTAAAACAATGTTTGATACATACTAAGTTATAGCATAATACAAACATTATAAAATAGATGTTTCAATTATAGAATAATTTTTTATTTTATACATTATTTAATTGATAGACAAGAAACAATATGAATAAGATAATGTAAAATTTATGGTAATATTTTTTATTAATTATTTATCACAATTAATTTTGTTATTATTAAATACTATATATTATTATATAAATTAATTGATATTTTTATATATTATAAATATTATATATTTTTATATATAATATAAATATTATATAAGATATAAATAAATAACTATAGGTTTCTACCTTCTAATTATAACGTGTCAAATATAGAAATTAGTTTATATGAATTAACATAAGGATAATTTAAAGTACATATAAAAAGATAAAAATAAAAATTTGATCTTAACTGTGAACTGTTAATAGAATTAAAGTTATCAAAGAAGAATAACTTTAACTGTGATCTGTCATAAAATTAATATTATAAAATTCTTTAATTCAAGAATAAAAGAGAATCTCTCACACAGAGAAAATACTTAATTAATTTAAATATGACTTATCTGTTTTATTTTATATAGGTTTTTATTTATATAAAATTTTAAAAAATAAATAACAAAAAATAAATCCTAAAAATTTGAATTAAAGATAAGATAATAACAAATAAATTCTAATTTTACATGCTTATGTCATCTAAGCTAAAATTAAAATATAAAATTTTGACTCTAGTAAAAAAAATAATTGCTAAGATAAGATAAAAATATATCCTAATAATAAATGTTAAATATTTTTTTTTCAATTTTATCATCTTGTAAAAAAATTATCCATTTTTATGTAGCCTCTACTCACTTTGTTTTAAACATTTCTTTATCTCTAATTAGACTTTGTAAATCTTATTTCATCATCTTCGGCTCGGACCTAAACATAAAGGTCTCCGATAAGTGTCTTTATATTTATTAAAATGATATTTAAATTATAAATATGAGACAATTCTTGAATTGTGTTTGAATTTATTTAAACCTTCTTTGACTTGTGCTTTCTTGATTATTAAACTTTGATAAGTGTTTTTACTTATTTTAACTTTCATTTTTTTTCATAAGGCTTCCATTCATTGTAAAATATATTTATAATAATTAGGTATTGCCATGCTCTTAGTCATACATGAGAGTAATGAAAGAGTGTTAAAGAAATATAAAATACAATACGAGTAATTTTGACTTTTTAATTATATTAGATAGTGGATAAAAAATTGTCTTATAATTTAATGAGGTACATGTTTTAATCTTTTGTTATCTTTTATTATTTTTTCGTTATGTTCTATAATCAATTTTAAGATTAAAATAAAAAAAATATTGCTATGTTGTGTGTTTTTTTATTTATAGTAAATCAAACATATATTGAGAGACTCTTATGGTATGTTTAGTTTAGGGAAAAAACAAAAAAAGAAAGAAAATAGAAAAAAAATAATATAATTTTTTAAATTATTTAAAGAAAGTAAAAAAGTATCTGTAAACAATAACATAAATATCTCAAATAATAAGAGTTATGGTATATAAATAAGAATAATTTTATCTTTATGTATTTAGACACTTTCTATTATCCCTTTTCTTCCCAGATTGAAGGGAAGAAATCTTTGTGTTGAACTCACTAAAGTCTTTCTTTCTTTCCTTCTTTTTGAAGCTTGTAAACAATGGAAGGGCTGAAAATTATTGTTTTGCTTACACTCACAATCCTTGCTTCCCTTTTTCACCAATCAAAAATTATCATTTACTACTATTAATGAAAACAAAATAAGATCAATAAAATTATTATTGACTATCCATTAAAAAAAGAAAAAAATATTAAAAATATCTAATTGAGAGAATGAAAAGAACTTCCAAATAATGTATTCTAATTTTCTATATCATATGCAAACATTTGTGACCTCCAGCAAAGGTACTTAAGATATTGTGTCTGGAGAGGTGGATTGGTAAGACTACTAGTTGCAAGTCTAATTCGGCATGGACAAAAAATAAAGGCAATTAAATTGTTTAGATATCCTTGTTAAAGGATTAGTAAAATAAATCTAGTAATTTATGAAAAAAGATATACTATATTTATAAGAATTTAATATGTTTTTTCTAATCTATCATCTTTATGCATTTACAATTCATGTAACAATATTGGTACTCCTAAAGACTGAGTGAGACAGTCTTGAATTCAATTCCCAAACTTGTTTTAATGAAAAGAATTCGATGAGTCATGATACACAAAGAAGAATTATTTTTTAAAATGGTTTTTTATTTGAAAAAAAGTAAAAAAAAAAACTTATTATAAAAGTATATAATAAATATTTCATCTCATAAACTTTTTTCTAAGTACCACATTTTCAATATATTACTTCTCAAAAGCAATGTTTTAAAACTCAAACTAAATCAGTCAATCTAACTTTGTTTAACCAGAAATCAAAGTTGTAGCCAGTCTGATAAACTAATTGGATAAAAAATGCATCATCAAAATTAGTAACTTAAAAAATGTATCTAAGTCTGTTGTCACTTTTGTAACAAGCAAGTTAAAATCTAAGAAATTTTTATCACTTTTGGTCTTAAAAGATATTGAGGTTAGGACTTGAAAGATAAAATACTTGCTACCATTAAGATAAAGTTACTTACATGACATTGTTCAAAGGACTTTCTTATAATTTAAAATATTTATGTGAAATTGTTGTCCTGTTAATGATAATCATTCTTTTTTCTTTTTCATTATATCCACAAATGCAAATAAATTTGAAAACTTAAGTCCTCCCATGGACCAAAACTTGTTAGCTCCAAGTTAAGTACGTATTGTTTATACATTGTGCTTTCGGTATAGATGATAAAAATAGGTGAATTCAATTAAACCTAATCCATTCTCAATCTATTAAAAAATGGATTTAATTGGGTTGAACTAGTTTTTAAAGTAAGATAAAAATCTCAAATTAACCTAATCATAAGTGGATTTTAAGCTGGATTGACCCGTTATAATTTAAAAATGAAAAAAAAAATAGTTATAAAAAAATGGTTTTTGGATTGATCCATTGAATAAATATAAAATAGAAATAATCATTTGATTAAATTAGAGTTTCTGTCTTAAATTTTTTTCTTTTAGATTCAGTTTGGTCATTATCATTTAAAAGATTCAATTTAATCATTTATATTTGCAACCTGAGTATAAATGGTCTTTTATTTTTTTGTCATCATGTAAATATATGAATGGAAAATTGTGATGTGACATTAAATATCATTTAGATGTCCTATATGGCTTAACGAAAGAAGGTCGTTTCATAAGAGTCTGGAAATTGAAACTGGAAAGACTCAATTAATACCATATTACTGATTTCAATGCGATTTCCAAAAACTTGATTCTACGGTCAACAACCCCTCTTACCTCCTGAAGTGTAGTCATTGCCACAACAGCAAGTGCAGCAACCTTTTAGGTCTTCCCCCGCATTCAACCTATCGCAATTTAGGACCTTCAACATCCACCAATTGCATCAAAATCCTCGCAAATTCTCTCAGTTCTCTGTTACGACTAGGCGCCCCTCATCACCTCCCTACTCTATGAAGGCTCCTCCCCTCCCACCGTTGAGGAAACCACTAGCATTTTTGGCCTCATCAACCAGTCCAATAAAGTCACCCAACTCAACCCCACTTTCGACTTGCAAAAATACATGGATAAGGTTAAAAGTGCGTCAAATTTTCTATTTCTAATTCTAATTGAACCCAACCTATTTGCCTAGTTAAAAAGATCAATTTAATGAGTTCAACTCGTTTCACCAACTCACCTTCCGATACACACACTCTAAAGAATCAAATGTAAAAATAAAAAATAAAAATAGTGAATTTAGGTTGAAGAAAATTTTAACGTGTTTACAAACAAACATGTCAGTTTTTAGGAGACACGGCCAAGTGGGCTTCTATATCTTGATTCTTTTCTTGGATTAGACCGTAAGTGTAATGGCCCAAGTTTTTTAGGCATTTAAAGCGATTGCAATTTTCTGAGCCTTAGCACAACATATGAGTTTAATTGGGAAGAAACGCACACCCACTGGACTCAAACAAAGAGAATATCCACTTACACTGTATTTTAAATTGACATTTAATAATAACCTGTTATGCAAGATAAGTTTATTAATTTTTAAAATTAATAGTAGTAATGATTTTTAATTAATTAATATTTTAAAAAGTTTACGTTAACATAAAAATTAGACTAAAAAGAACACAAAGGAAGAGTAACAAACTAATAACTAATAAGAAAAAAACATTAGTAAAAGTAAATAATGAGATATATATATATACACAGATAAAAAAGTGAATTATTAGGAACAGTCCCCGGCCTGACCAAAAAATTGAAAACGGGAAATTCTTCACTAGGGTCACAGCAATCCTCCTAAAAAGAACGAAAAAAATATATCTGTAAGCAATTATCTTTTTTTATTGAATCATTTTTAAAAAAAAAACACCTGAACATATTATCACATCAGTCATTTAGACATTTTATCATCAAATTAATTATTCAAATATTTAATTGGTTATGAAATTTATCTTTTTTTCTTCTTCTCTAAATGTTATTTTCTTACTACTTTAGCTTTATAGTAGCTTTATTTTAAAAAAAATTGAACCATTAATTGAACCAACAAAAATATTGATTGACTATATTGATTTAATTTTGGTTAAATCAATAATAGTTAAAGTTATATTTTAATTTTATAAAATATTTTAAATAATAAAATAATATAAAATTATTATAAATTAAGATATAAAAAAATTATAAATCTCTATAAATGACTAAATTATATATTTTATAAGATAAAAATTAATAATAAATGATGAAATAATTTATACTTATGTGTATTCTTTAAATATGTTTTTATTTATATTAAAAATATTTTAGAATAAATTAAAATTAAAATATATTA
>JAMLFT010006616.1:0-15819 GCA_026544285.1 Pachyrhizus erosus
TGTGCTCTTCCGATCTTAAAAATAAAATAAAATTGAATATTTTATAAAATAAAAAAATATTTAAATCATACTAAAAGCGTATATTTTCTTAAATTTTAATAATTGAAAAGTTAAAAATTGTGCCAAAAATAGTATGTTGGAAGATTTATTATTGATACGCTCCTCTTTCTGCCAATGGCACACCTAGTTGATGACGTGTCATGATTGAAAGTTGCCACGCGTAATAAACCTCGTCGACAAAACATAGATGGAATCTAGGCAGCAGGTACCACCGTGTTTTTTTCCCCACTTTTCATTTTCATGCTTCCAGAAACATCAAATTCCATGCTCTCTCATTCCTCAATTTCATTCTTTTTTCTCTCTCTCTCTCTAATGTTTGTTTCCACACACTCACAGACCCAAACATTCATTCAACACATAAAGAAAGAAATAAAGCTTAAGCTACCTAGCTATGCCCAGGAACTAGGAACTAGGAACTAGGAACTAGGAACTAGGAAAATGCCCCATATGCAACAAAACCCTAACTAACCTTTTCTGATTTCCTTTTAGACCCACCAAACCAATCAATCACTCCCTCTTCACTTATTCCCTCCCAAACACCAATCTTTTCGATTTTTGTCCTAAAGCTACTTCCTTTCACTTTTTTTCTCTCCTGGGTACGCCTTCACCACTTGCCTTCGTTTCCCTCTTTGGTTCAATTCACGTTCTTCCGTGCTGATCTCAAACACCAATCTTTTTGTTTCTTAAATTGTTTTCACCGGTTACGTGTTCAATCCGTTAGATCAGTTTTCGCTGTTTGTTCATTTCAATTTGATCTAATTGGTAGTTGTTGGGGTTTGTTTGGTTGCAGAAATTCACTCTTTTTTAACCAAGGGGTGTGTTTTTTCTGTGTCGTATCAATTTGCAGTATAAGAAGGTCCTCTTTGATCTTTCGATTTTGAACGGTGATTTTGTGGGGGGTGTGATTAGTTCTCTTCTGATGTTTTATTTCCAATCACTGTTTCAATTATCGCCTGCTAATTATCTATCATATAGACCTCCTTTCTCCTACTCAATTTCCCATGTTTTTCTCCCCTCTGATGTGTTCTTCATATGCTGCTTCAATTGCCTGAGATTTCGTCTCAAAATTTGATGCTGTGATCCAGAGGGGAGTTGCCGGTTGCTGTCACTGTGAATCTTTCTGCAGGTTATTTGAATCACAACTAGTTTTCTTTGGTGAGGAATAAGAAAGAGAAAGAGAGAGAGAGTTTTGAAGATGGGAGACCGTTGTAGACATTTTTCCATTGAGGAATTGCCATCACATTTGGTTTTAGAAATTCTGTGCTCAGGCCGGCTCAGTGCAATGGACCTTGTTTGTTTAGAATTGACTTCCAAAACTTTTGGTGGTAGTCATGGTTTATGCCCTTTCAAGTTTAAGTCCTTGATTGACTTTGCTGCATTTCAATTGTGTGCCTCCCATGTTACCTATTCTAGGATGGGTTTGAATTCTCAGAGGGAGTTGCATGATAGATGTGGAGGAAATTGGAAGCGAGTTTTGAGGTTCTTGCAGTCTGTGGAACAATCCTCTCAGATGGTCGAGACATCATCAGGCAATGTACTATTTCATTATATCAAATTACTTTTGTTTGCTTTTGGTAAAAAAGAAAAAAAGTATTTTCCTGTGTGAATTATAAGTTTCCTTTTTTTATTGAGTACGATAGGCATCTAATGTCAGTATAAAAGTTTTTACATTGTCAACTGGTTAGAAATCATCTTCTGTATGATATTTAAGATAATTATCATAAAACTTAACAAACTTATCATATATGACAATTTGTAATTGGATGACAGTGTGAAAAAATTTTATAATGTCGGTGAATGTATTATTATTTTTTATTTTGATCTTATATGAAGTATGTTTCTCAAGGGTGGGCATATCTTCTTTTTGCGTTTGAAGCCCAAGTTGTTTAAACAGAATAATATATTGCATGGTTTGCCTCCTTTTTTTTTGTCTCTCAATGTCACTATTGCAATAAAATGTAATAATGTATTTGTAAATAATTAGAACAGACAAAAAAGAAAAGGGAATGAAGTTGGAGTTTTAAATGTTAAAAAATACATTTTATAGCACTTACAAACATCATAATGATTTTTCATTTTATTGACAAACATTATAATGATTTTTAAAGAACAAATGTCATAATTTGGATATTTTATTATTTTTTTGCTTGCGTTTCTTTTAGTCTTGTTACCGATCTTTTGAAGGAAAAAGTGTGGAGTTATAAATAATGATGAAAAACATTTTATTGGCAGATGCAAATAACAACTGGAAAGTATCACACCTTGTTGATCAGCAATTCTTCTGTCTATTCTTGTGGTTCTGGTTTGTGTGGTGTACTTGGTCAAGGGTCTGAAACTACACAGTGTGTAGCATTTACCCGGATTGGTTTCCCTCCTTTGGCACGCGTGGTTCACGTTTCAGCCTCCTTTAATCATGCAGCTTTCGTTATGCAATCTGGAGAGGTTAGTGGTGGCTTAACCCTTATTCAATTACATATGACTCGTGAACAAGTCCTTAGTCTGGAACAAACTATATCTTTTTGTGGCTTTCCTGTTGGCTAATGCAGCAGCAGCCCTAAGAATGTCATAATATAAACCATTATTAGACTTGCACTAACATTTTAAGCTTATGGGATTGATTACATAACCTCTGAACCAACTGAATTTTAGGAGTTTGATACCTACCATCCCCTTTGTCTTGGGCATAAGGTTTAGATAGGCTTGTCCTTTATCCATGCATCAAGCTCAAAAGACTTTTGCATGGTGATGGGGATGTATTAGAGATGTTATTAAAACCATTATGGGGCTAGCACTTATAAACGTAAGTTTTAAGATATTTCTGTTCAAAGAAATGATTGTGCTTGTCTAAGAAATGTGTTTTTCACCTTAAATTGAAGAGTTTTGCTGGAAGATGGGAATAGGACATAAAAAATTTTCTTTTGTATGACTCCTTTGCAATTCTAGTGCTTGTATTCACGAGCTTCTCAGAAAATTTTTTATTTTGATTATTGATTGTTAAATACAAGATTCTCTGCATCCAATGTTCTGTTTAGACTTTGATTGACACTGTCTTGAGGTCATTTTTCTTTAAAAGAAGATGCTAATTCTACTTAGTCATGTTTTTAAGTACACATTGTAGAAGCTGGCATATGTCCAATTTTAGAACTAAAAAAGTACAAATTATTTTTATTCTCAAGTATGTTCAAAATTTCCTAAACTGAAAATGAGTACAGTTCAGGTAAAGAAGTTCCCCTTTTGCTTAGGTCCTTCAGTATATTCTTCGTTCTCAAAAGATCAAAGAATGTTATAATAGGTGAAGTGAGACCAAGTGCAGATAGAATAGAAGTACGGAGAGACTCATTGAAGTTCTACGTCTTTGTGTACTTGCTTCTACTTTACAAATGGAATGAGATGAACCATCTTAGGTTACTGCTTATACTTGCTATGGGAATGCCAAGATTTTTTGGTCATTATATGAATTGGGTTTAATAGACGTACTGATTGAATTCTGTAATTTAATTACTTATCAAGAAGGCTTGCTTCCAAAATACATTTTTGCAGTAATGTTAAATGTTTGAATATAAGTTTTCTGCAAAAAGTGTTAGTAATTGATATTAAAATCATGGCTAAAATACAACTTCGGTACCCCTATTTTTCCCAATTTGCAAATTTGATGTTTTTTTCATCTGGTGGTCAGATTCTGGAGAGATAATGCAAATATTTGGAATTGATGTATGCAATACTTTGACTCATTTTCGTTCCTAGTAAATTTTAGCTACAAATTTGTTATGATTCTTAAAAGCTCTAAATATAATGCTATGCCCATAGAATTTGTCTGCGTGTTCTGTATTGATAATTCAGATCCAATGTTGCTTTGATTTCCTGGAATTGAAAACGATGGTTTCAGATTATAAAATGATTCATAATTGTTTCCATCATAAACCTGCGACTTCAACTTCGACTGATGTAGGTATTCACATGTGGAGATAATTCATCTTCTTGCTGTGGACACAGAGATACAAGCCGACCAATTTTCAGGCCACGTCTTGTTGAATCCCTAAAGGGGATTCCTTGCAAACAGGTATGCAAATCTTCATCATCATAATATTATTTATAAAAGATAGTATTTGGCTGAGTTGAAAGTTAATGGTCGGTATCCTATTGTATGATAATATTAATCTCATGGGATGATTAGTGTCTCACTTGTCTAATGAATACCTCATCCTAAAGCTCACTTTGCTTCTATTAGGCATTTGCTATATGATTTTCTGCCTTGCAATATGTTTTGATCTTAGACTAATATATTTCAAGATATGCAATTCAATTTTTCCCTGAATTCTGCAGGAAAGTATTTTATAATTTTAATTTCAAACCAAGTTAGTTTATTGTGGTTTTTATCTCTTTGATAAAGTGATTTGTCATATATGAGTTATTTTGCGTTGTTTCAAGTTGCACCACTGTAAATCCTATGTTGAGTCCCCACAACCGTCCATGTTGGTAGGCATATAAGATGCGCCACCAGTTTGCTGTGACATGCTGTTATCTAGCCACACTATTCCAATTTTACTGGATGCCTATGTAGTACTAATTCTACAATTCTCAATTTTTTTATTTTTTCGTGAAGTTTGTTTTTGTAAGGTCCCCTTAAAAGATATTGAAAGTACCTGAATGTCTCAGGTTGCAGCAGGGCTTAACTTCACAGTCTTCCTCACCAGACAAGGTCATGTTTACACATGTGGAACCAACACACATGGCCAGCTTGGTCATGGTGATACTCAGGACCGGCCAACCCCCAAAATGATTGAAGTCCTTGACTCTGTTGTTCAGATTGCTGCGGGACCAAGCTATATCTTATCTGTAACAGAAAATGGAGCAGTATACTCCTTTGGATCAGGTGCTAATTTCTGTCTTGGCCATGGTGAGCAGCACGATGAGTTTCAACCACGTGCTATACAGAAATTCAGAAGGAAAGGTATTCATATTGTCCGTGTGTCTGCTGGAGATGAGCACGCAGTGGCACTTGATTCAAATGGATTTGTGAGTTTCATTGAGCAAGATATACTTCCAATTTTATTTGTTATCCTTGGTCTGGATCATTTAAGGGCTTGTGGGTATTACTCTAAGATTTTTTTCGTTGATGGCCAGGTATATACATGGGGCAAGGGATACTGTGGTGCTTTAGGCCATGGGGATGAGATTGAGAAGACAACTCCAGAGTTTTTAACTAGTCTCAAGCATCAGTTGGCTGTTCAGGTATTATAACCTTAAGCTTGGTCAATGTGTTGAGATCAAATGGTTTACAATAAGAACATGTACCCTTAGCGATTTGATTTGGTTTTCTAGATCAAGCCTTTGTTGTGATGAGACTGCATGCATAGTCCTTTCATATTCATATTGTAAGTGCTTATTGTTTGTTACTCGTAGGTATGTGCAAGGAAGAGGAAAACATTTGTTCTAGTTGATTCTGGTTTAGTATATGGCTTTGGCTCCGGGGGATTTGGTAGTCTTGGATTCCTGGATAAAGTATTGAAACCTAGAATCTTAGATACCTTGAGAGCTCACCATGTTTCTCAAATTAGCACTTGCTTGTACCACACTGTGGTGATCACTAGTAGGGGAAAGATATTTGGCTTTGGAGATAATGAAAGAGCACAACTTGGTCATGACACATTGAGAAGCTGCCTTGAGCCAACTCAAATTTTCATTGAAGATACATCTGAAGATGAAGAAAGCATTTGAAGCCCCAAAAGCACTCACCTTTTCTATTTGTGTTTCTGCTTTATCCACATTAATCTCTACTGTTAAAGTTTAGAGTTTTATATTATATTGCATTATATTATAGTTATGAAGAATAGTAAATAACACGCAACATTGTCACCATTTTTCAATACGTTATAGGTGTGATTTTATTTTGCTTAGAAGATTCTGAAACTCCTTTTCTGGTTTTGCTGGCTTTTAATTTTATTAAATGAATAATGAAATTTGTTGGTTGTCCATCAAATGGACTGTTATATTGGATCTCTCTGGCATGCGAAGGCTAGTTGAGTAGCTGAAATTGAGTAAAATTGCTTGCAGTTTTGACATGTGTAGTAATCATTTGGGTGAGTTTCTGTTGACAGGTCCAACATATTATCAGCATCCTACCTGGTAGTTTTGCTGGTGGTTTTCCATTCTTTAACATCTTATGGCCCAATAATGGTCAATACTGTCATATTAGATCTAATTTTTCCTTTTAAATTTTTTATATACAAATAAGATTTTATCTTTATAATGTTTATTCGTTTGGATTTTAATTTTATAATTTACATTTAAATAAGATTTGTAGTCCCTCTTTTTTATTTGAATGTCTTCCAGAACCATATTTTAATAAGCCAAAAAATAGACTGATTTTCATCGTCCATAACTAATGTTTTAATGGATAACCATAATAAAAATTGGGATTAATTTAAAATAAATGAATTGATAATTTATTCATAGGAATTAAAACTTAAACTTTTGAACATACAGGGATTGTTATAATAAAAGATTGTAGAGACTCGTACTTGGTTTAGGTTATATTTTAAAATATTTTCAGGTAGTTATTAAAAACCATGATTTATTAGTAAATAAAACAATTCAGTCAGTCATTAACATGAATGGATGAAAATTATAATTAAAAGATTGTTGAATTTTATAATAAACTCAATGCTAAAACAAAGAAATTAACACTGACATAAATTTTAAATTTAAAACTATCACATTCAAGTTCCAATACAATTTAATAAGAGATATATATAAATGTAATAATTCATACAATAACTTATGAAATAATAATTTTATATTTATTTTTATATTATCATGACATAATAAATAATGTATAAAAAATTAAAAAAAATACTATCATACAAAACATTATATGAATTCTCGGATAAATAACATTTCTCATTTGGTAAACCCATACACTATAGATGCAGAAACATAATTTCTATTGATATTTTACAAACAATATCCTAAACGAACTTGTAATCGCCACACAAATATATTGTTCAGTCCAAACCTGGATGACAAAAATACCCGGCTTTATTTTTGTTTTGTTATAAAAATTTATAATTTAATTGTCGTCTCTCTCAGAAATGTCAGAGCTCATGAAAACAAAAGGTTCAGATCCACACAAATGCATGCAACAGCAAGATACATGTACAAGGGTTGTGTTAGACACGTGTCTGACACGTGAACACTCTTGCTTTATATAATGTACTCTAAGTATCTAAAATATCTACCCGTCTAGCATTTTCTAAAACTAAAGTCGTACAAGGAAAATGTGTCTCCTGTTTTCTCTGTGAATTTCTTCATTCATTGTGACTAAAATGATGGCAATGATTTGAAATTTCCCCTAGCCAGACATTTTAATCAAGTACTTCACTCATATTCTGATGGTGTCCAACTGTCCGAATCTAAAAATTATGAACAAGTTAATATGAGCACATACACTATAATAATCTGTTTTAGAACCACCTCTAGTAAAAACTAGGTTCTTCAATAATTTCAGTCAATTCCAAAATGTATTAAAATTAGACTTATTTGACTTGGAATGTGAGTTTTGCTCCCTTGCTTAATATGTGCTTCCTTAAAAGAAAGTGTGGAAGAAAAAGGTTATGCATTGATGTTTTGTGAGTTGTGACACTTGGAACCAATGAACCTGCCCACGGTCCCTAGCCATGAAATTTTAAGTTCCTACACAGAATCTTATCTTTCCTTCTACGTAGGAAGAGTTCCACTAAAGAGGATTTTATGGACAAATGGGGAAAATATTCATTCCTTGTTGAAGGACATTAAAATGAAAATGATATACTGCTGAAAACATCATTAAGAGAAGTTGGACTAATCAGATAAACTGCTGAAAGCAAAGCAAGTGCTTTCAACCTTAACCACAAAACATATGACGCCAAAATGGTGCACAAATCTCGTTGCAATAAAAACAGTCTCATGGACATGGGAACATTTTAAGTACTTTCAATCAAACTGAGGCAGGAAAAACTGGTCCTCTACAAAGAATTGCGTTGAAGGGAGTTTTATTAAGGGAAGCACACTGAAATAAAGCAAAACAAAAACCAAACCTCCCGGGCCACATTGCAATACTCACAACAGAAGGGCCATGTTAGACCTTGGTTCATGCTTCTCACCAGCATCCAAAGCCAAAACCTCATCACCTAATAATCTACATAGTCTCTAAATGTTCTCTGAACACCTTCAACATATTAGAAAAAGTGACAATGCCAACTAAGCTACAATCATCCTCAATAACCCACAAGTAGTTCACTCTATGAGCAATGGCCTGGATCATCACAGCCACAAGTGAGCTCTTGGGATGACACACTATAGCCTCAGCCTTCCTCACCATCCTAGCTGAGTAGCTAGAGGACCTTGTGTACCTTCCAGACCTAGCCAGTGTCCTTGTTGGTGACTCCTCATCAGAGGAAGATGCAGAGGATGCTGATTGTGAGCTCTCACAAGATGACAAAATTGTAAACTCTTGCAGCATTTTCTCCAAATTCTTCTCCTTCAACCTTGCCTTGACCACTCTCACAAGATCCTCAGGAGGGCCTCCACAATCAATGTAGGCCATCAGGTCCCCTGCAGACAAGGTGGCGATAGCGGCCGCCACTGTCTCATCACAACAAGCAAGGGTGAAGGGTGATATCTCCCCAATGAAAGTGCCATCACTGTCCACAATGGCAACAGAAGTTTGTTGGGTGAGGGACTTTGAGATAGCTCCCACTGCAGAATATGCAGGGGAGAAGTAGTCAATGGCAAGCACATCAGAGCTAATGATCCCAAGAGAGTCAATAGAAAGTGCAGGAAGTGGAGTGAAGACCCCAATGGAACCAAGCAGGAACCTAATCACATCCTCTTGAGTCAACCAACAGAACTCACCGCTATTGTGGCTGTTAACAGTTGATGATGCCTTCTGATGCTGCTGTTTCCTTCTTGAAACTCCACTCTTCTTTGTTGGCAATATTGGTACCACAAGATTTTGTGCCCCTTGGAGTATGAGATCAATAGCTTCCAACAAGCTGAAACATCAAAATAACAAGGAGGAAGTAGTGTTAGTTCACCTAGTTCTTCGTCTGCACTACAAATAATAACACCAGAAAGAAACAAAATTTAACTCTACCCCCCTAAGAAAATCAGATTCAGCAAATTCAAGACAGGTTAATTAATAAAAATATTAAACAACAACTAAAATTAAAACAAAAAAGAATCACTCAACTTTGCCTTATTTTTCCTTTGTTTTTTCCAAGGTTACTTCTCACTTCAACTAATCTCTCGAGATACTTTCAGATTCTAAATCTAAATATTTTTTAACACACATAAGTATCAGAATCAAATTAATACCACATGATCCAAAACCCATTCACTCTGACTTTGACTTAATCCAACACGCTTTAGGAATCCACCTTACATTTCATTCCTCAAATATAATATACTCTTTTCCTTTCATAACAAAATTTACATCCATTTTATTAAGTAATTTCCATGCTTCTCAATTAAAATTAACCCTTCACCTCAATGAATCCCACAAAAAGAATCCACATTTAAAATCAGCACCGATCACGAAAACGAAACTCTATTTTTGATGAAAAAAACACACACAAAAAAAATACCCAATTTTTAAAGAGAAAGGATAAGGAATTTTCACTGGCGGAAAAAAAAAATTTCACTTGATTAAATATCACAATCACACAGTTTAATCCTTTATACCGCTACTTTATAATAAAACAAAAGA
Source organism: Pachyrhizus erosus (assembly GCA_026544285.1). Lineage (NCBI taxonomy): Eukaryota > Viridiplantae > Streptophyta > Magnoliopsida > Fabales > Fabaceae > Pachyrhizus > Pachyrhizus erosus. The sequence continues at coordinate 9,806 of JAMLFT010006616.1, forward strand.
TTTAACAAATTAGATTAGGACTGCAAATTTGAGCTTTTGGAGTATTGGGATCTTAATCGTGGTCACATCCATCAGTGATTAGCAAAAATTTTTAACAATTTCCCGCGAACGCAATTTAAAACCTTAAAAATATATATTATGTTAATTAATTAAGAAAATTGATTGAAGTTGAAGGAGTAATAAAGTGTCCATTTCCAAAGAGGTTATGCTGATGGGGGAATGTTGAGTATGCAAAGGTAAAAGTGGGAGCACCTAGAAGAAGGTTGGAGATGCACAACGAGAGAGTAGTCCTTAGGGAGAATCGAAGAAACGGGTTGGTTAAGAGCTTTAGAAGGAGACAAGAGATTCTCTTCTTTGCAAAGGTAGCAGATAATATCGACCATGCAGAGTTTCCCTACGCATCGACCCACTTCCAGGTCGTTGTCACAGAAGCTCCACACGCTGATGTGGGTCTCGTCGGAGCTCTTCAGCGCGGTCAAGGCGGCGGCGACGGTGGCGGCGGCTGACAGCGACCTCAGCGGCGGCTTCCCAAGGCAGAGGTCCGATACATCGCGCGCAACAAAGCTCACTGCCATGCAAAGGCTGGGTATCCGGGGAGGTGATTGCGACGGCGCGTAGTTACACTTGCGGTGGCTGTGGCTGTGGCTGTGGCGGTGGTGGTGGTGGGTGGTGTTCGTGAAAAATGAGGGAGTAGAGGGTGGTATTTATAAAGGAAAATAACGTTGTGATTGCGAAGTGTGAACTGTGTGTAGCAGAGGGGTACGGTACTAAGGTACAAGTGGGGCTCTTTGGGTTTTCTTTTGAGAAAAATAATATAAAAATTTGAAATAATTCATGTACTTTCCACATTGGACTGAAAGCGTGTTTAATTTGATTTATTTTGAAGTGATAATATTTTTTTAATTTTATTAAAAAATAAAAGTACTGTTTGGTTACGAAAAAAACCTATGCAGAAAGTATTTAATGGTTTCACTTTAAGAATTCCTTTTTTTCCAAATCGATGGTAGATATGGTAATGGGTTATCATTTAACAGCCAATTAATTTATTTTTTTTGACAGCACAGCCTATTAATTATTTAAGAATAAAAAATATTGAGAATGGGTTTATTTAAATGTCAAATTTCAAAGTGAAATAGAGGGTATGCAATAATATAATTAATGTGTGAATTAATTAGTATAAAATTTTTTTAATTAAATAAATAATTTTTAATTTAAAAATTAGATATATAATGGTGATAAATGTTCTAAAATAAATATACAGAAAAAGGATAAAGATTGCAAAGGGCAATCACATATTAGGTTAATTTAGGATTAAAGAATATTTAAATTCAAATTAATCAATATTAAATAATTTAGATTAAATTAAACTTTTAAAAATAAAAGATAACTCTAAAGAAATTAATTCAATTCAAACTAACATTTAAGTTTATTAATATTAATTCATTTGAGTTGAATTGTCTTTTTTTTTTTAAATATAACTTGAATTGAACCAATTCAATTAAAATTTGGATTAATTTAGATTAGAACATCTAAGTTCCTAATAAAATAATACAAAAATTAAAATAAAAAATTATAATAAAATGAAATAAAACTGATAATGTCAAATATCGGATTATAAAAGTATAGAAAACAAAATTATAAAATTAAAAAACAAAAAATTAAAAATTTACTAAAATAGTAATATTTTTGTCCTTTAATATAAGACTCTTTTAATTAATTTATATTTTTTAAGAATATTAATTAATTTAGTTAACAATATTAAATTTATTAACAATTTATATTATTTTTATAAAATTATTCTTAAATTTATTACAATTTATAGTCTCTCTTTTTGTTTAATTATTTTTATCTGATTAATTAATATATGTTATTCATTTTCTTCAACCATTATTAAAAAAATAAATTTATTTTATTAATTTATAACATTTATTATAAAATAATAAAATAAATTTAATTAAAAAACAATTAATATAAAAGAAAAATTGAAAATAATTTTATAAAAAAAGACAAATAAATTTTAAAAAAATCATATTTAGAAAAAAAAAAGTAATATAAGTTGAAAATAATTGAAATTAGTTCAAGTTTTATATGTTAAAATCTGACACTAAACTAACTCGAATTTTACTCTTCAATTTAAATTTTTCATTCAACATATGCGTATGCACTCCTCCACTCCAATTACATTTAGTTCTCCAAACTTAGCTATGGACTCTATTGGATATTAAAAAGATATATTGATTAATTGGTTAATTACCCATTAACTATAATAATCCAATTCATTAGATGTATTGGCAAAAATATATATTTTATCCTTACGATTTATTTTAAATTCTATTTTGGTCTTACAATTATTCTCCTTTATATAACGTATGGTGTGTGTTTTTCATACCAAAATCTTTTATACAAAAGTTGATGGATCAATTGATTGTATATTTTAGCTTGATATTTAGCAAGAAATTTAAATTTTCGTATATATATATTTTTTTTATCGTTCTTCTAGTCAAAATAATAGGTTTTTAAAATAGAAACAACACGTCTCCATCAGGGTCTACGTCTACCAAGAGAATACCACGATAGAAACGAATTCCTACCGTTTGGAAAATGATTGTTGGCTTTGTGGTTTTGATGATCTCACTGTTCAAACGCGGTCTTCTTTCTTTCCTACGTTAAAAATACCAAATATTACAACTAAATAAAAGTTGAGAATTGAGATTCTGCAATTTTTATCCCATTCTGTTATTCCTTTAATCTACAATTATTCAAATAAAAAGTTCCATAAATAAAGAAAAATGTGATTTATGCAACTTAAAAAGTCCCTTTTATTTAGATTCTTCAAAACTTAAATTATGTATACTGACAATGATACATAATTGTAAATCCAACTGTCTTGTACAAGCATCATAATAATACATATATTATTAAGGCTGATTTTTATTTTATTTTATTTTATTTTATTTTACAAGGTTATGATGGCTGTTAAGACTAGGATTTTTTGTATATGTTTTTTTGTTGGAAAGTGGAACCTTGGTCGAAGTTTAGTGTAGGAGTATGGCCAAGGAAATAGAGTTTGATACTACTTGACCTGCGGGTGGCTACATGCCAAAATTTTCCACATCTGTTATTCACAACACATTTGCAAGAAAGAACAGGAGAATTTTTCTTTTGTTGTCTTAGTAAAGAGTTATGATAATATATATCAAGTCTTAAATTTTAGATTCAATTATATTCACATTTTTTTTATATTTTATTCTAATTTTACTTAATATTTTACATTACTTTGGTTAACGGTGTTAAGTGAAAGTTTATATCAATGTTGAGTGACTAAATCAATGCCCATACACAAACGCCATGGCACAAGAGTTTCCAGGTCTTTTCTTTACTCGCAGTTAATATGGTTTCTTTCCTTTATCATAATTTTTGGTTACTTGAACACAAATAATTTTCTTTCTTCCTTATCACAGATCCTTCCATAGTTCATCTGTTACTGAAATAAAAGGATGTGCAACGATACATTATTTTCTGAATTCCAAAACTGTGGTATTTGAAGGTTGTGCATATATGGTTGTCAGCATCTGGCTTTGTGATGTGGGTTTTTCTCAGCCAACACAAGTTAAAAACAAAAATAAAAGAAGGGGATGGGAGGTTTTGGAAGAAAAAATTATTTGTAAATAATATGTCGATCACATCACTGATAAATAAAATAAAATAAAATTAATGACGCGTTTCACATTCAGAAATATCACTGTAAGATAAATACAAAAATTAAGAGATTTTTTTAGCTTAAAAAAAATATAGAAAGTATTATTGTAATTTATTTTAAGTTTTAATTTTGTTGTCATTATTATAAAAAATAAAAAGTTTTAAAATAATTAATTAATAATATAATATCTTGAAACTAATCTCTTTAATTATTTTATAAATATTATATTAACATCTCTTATTAAGAGTGTATGGAATGTAATTTAATTTAATTTTTAGACAAAAAAAATTATACGGACCAAAGAAAGATAAAAATAACATGTTATTTAATTTTGATAGAATGCAATATTAAATATCAATCAAATCAAATTGATATTTTACAGTTTGTTTTGAATCAACTCTTGTAATTTTTAAATTTTCAATTTAATTTTATATTATTTTTAAAATTATTTTTATTTTAACAATTAACAAAAAATAAAAATTATAAAATCTAATACTTAATTAATTTATAATCAAGTCTTAAAATTGACATTTACATAATAATAATAATAAACAGTAATAAAAAATATAGGGATAATTATTATATTATAAATCTATTATTAAAAAAAAGTACGGTACAAATCATTCATAAATAGTTAGTTATGTACAAAATGTCACCAACTCATACACAATAAAAAATTGGTTTTTTTTGTTTTTTGAGACTTTGACTGGTTTAGTGGTTTAAATGATTTTATTTTGTTTTGAATACCTCCTATATAACTTATATATTAATTATTTAAAAATTTACATTATATATTTTTTAAGGGAAATTATTATGAACATTAAAATAAACGTGTGTGTGCAATCTTAAGAAACTTAAAAAAAAAATAATATAATTTACTCTATTATTATTAATTAATGAATAAAACTAATAAATGAAGTCTGTGGGTTATATTTTTAGAAAAGATAATATATATAATTTTCATTTTTTTTTTCTAGAATAACTTTTACATAACCTTAGCCAATAAGATTTTTTCTAGTCCTAGACAACACACAGAGGCACACATATAACGCGGAATATAATTGTAGATAAGTGCTTTTAGTAATTTTAAAATGGGCTGGTAACGTCAAATTTGAATACACTAAGGTGATTGATTTTTAAACTTTTAGTTGCCAATCTGGCTTCCATTTAATTGTTAATTTTTTGAGCTTTCAACAGTAAAACTTTTCTTTTTTATGCAATCAACAGTAAAAAATATTCACTAGATATTTTCATCACTAATTTGTATCGGAGTCAATTTTAGTGGATATATCTTTTAATTATGTTTTTATTCACAAATTTAAATTAAAAATACCAATTTAGTATAAAAAAATATTATATAATATATATATATATATACACACACAACAAAATATACGAAGAAATTTGTCAGTGTCCACATATATGATAGTCTCTTCCATAAAAAAAATATAATACTTATTTCATTTGAAATTCCATTAATTATTTTTTATAAAAATAAATAAATTTCACTATTTTTCTTGAATATCTTACATGATAAAATAATATCTTGTATTATTTTAATAAATTATATTTTTAAATAATTTATCAATTAATTTTTAAATATATAAAAAGTTTAAAATAAAGTTTATTAATAAAAACTTTTTAGTAACGTGACAAGTCAATAATTTATCAATATTATTTATTTATTACATTATTATTTACATTATTATTTAATAATAAAAATTAAAATTAAAAAATTAAACAAATTTTTTTTATTAAATTATTTTAATAATTTGTAATTTTTATACACTATTTTAAATAATCTTTTTCAAAACATTAGCTTCTAGTTCTAATATTTATTTTATTTTATTTTTAAAATATTTATTCAATTTATTTTTTAATCTTTTTTACATAATGTACAATTATATTATAATTTTTTTATTTTTTTATTCTACTCATGAGATAAAATTTTATTATTTTTATTTTTTTATAAGATAATTTTTTTATATTTTTATTATTTTATTATGTAAGACATTAATAGTGATAGTTAATAAGTTTATTTTTATTATTTTTTAGATATTTTTACATTAAATTATTTATTTTAATTATTGTAATATTTATTTTATTATTATCTATTATCTTGACATGATATTTTAAGATATTGATAATGATAGATGATAAATTTATTTTATTTTCTTATATTTTATATTATATTATTTATTTTAATCATTATATTATTGTTATTTTTATTTTTAATAATCATCTTCTACAGTTATAACCACTCACCACTATCACAAATTCATCACCAATCAAACCTTGCACCATCCTTCCAACT
>JAMLFT010006617.1:0-15817 GCA_026544285.1 Pachyrhizus erosus
TATATTTAAAAATATTTATTTATTATAAATTTTAGTTATATATATTAAAAATATTTATTTATTAAAAATTTAACTGTACAAAATTAAACATTTATCCTACCTAATAGACACAATAAAATAAAAGCATATTGTGGTACTACCCCTTATGTTTTTTAGGAGATTTAATGGCAATGAAAGATTAAACGACACATCGTTGAGGGTCCTTGTAGTTGTAGGGGTTTGTTCTACCTTTCTCTCGAGCTTTGGTCGGTAATAGCGAAACGATGGGAGCTGAAACTGAATCACAGGAAAAGCCCGCACAAGAGAGGCCAAAGCCCACTCTCACACAGGAACAGTTCCTCTCATGGAAGCGCCACAAGGTCTCTTTATCTCCCACTTTCCTAATTCCATAATTAGGGTTTTTCTTTCTTCACTTTCCGATTATGTTTTTCTGTATTTTGTAATGGTTTTAACTTACGAGCGGTTCTGATTTTTGTGAAATTTTATACTTTTTTCCTACAATTTGATGAGTCTGGTTATATATTTTTTCTAACAGAAATCATTCAGAATTATGATTGTAATGAAGTTTAGAATTAACAAAAGAAGACTTTTCCATCTTATGTGTTACTTTACTGTCTCTGATAATATGGAGGTATAGGGGTAGTTTTTGAACATCATGATATGATCTATGGTGGGCTCATCACACAAAATTGGTTAGCTATCTTGTATTGTTGTTTGAACTTTGAACGCTTCAATTGTAAAATTGGTTTAGCTACAGTAATTGGACATACTGGTGTTCTTGATGGGTTCCTAGATTAGTTAGATGCGATTGATTTTAGTAGAAGTAACTCTTGTCTCCCTCAAGAGTAGAACTGTAGAAGTATCAAATGATGAAGTGTTTTCTAAACTAAATGGTTACATTGGAAAATTACCTATGAGAAGAAAATGGAAAGACAAAGAACCAAGAATATGGGTGTATTGAATAAAGATGGGCTAGCCTCCTTTACTGCTTTAACAGTTTAATTTTTTTCTATAACTTTTTATCATGGGAGGGGAGAGAGGTTGGGGGTATTTATTTATGTGCAAATATTTTTTGGTATCAAGTGCAAATAATTTTTCACATTGAAATCAGTATTTGATTAATTGAAGACCGAGTCATTTATTACTGGGGATAATATTGCAAACAATATATTGAACATCCCAGCTGAAGGTCTCAGTTGAACAGATTGAAGCACTTTTAAGCTAGTTTTATGAGAAACTTTATTCTGATTCAGGGAATTACCAATTTAATCCGTTAGAGTCACCGAACTAATAGCATGTATACCTTTTCAGGATGATGCTGTATCAGCCAGAAAAGCTGAAGTATCCAGGAAACGTGCAGAAGATATAGCAGCAGGAACAGTCCAAATGAATGGCCGGGAGCTGTTTTTGCACGAGCCATGGGTGTTTGATAACTCACGTTATTGAGTTTCATTTCATTGACTCATAATTCATAAAAACTCTTTATGGTCATGCTTGAAGACTTTAATTTCGGGTTCAAAATCTCTTTTTGTAGCAATATATATTTTCAAAGTATGAAGTTTGTACCTTTGGCAAAGGAAATGAAACAATGAAAAGATTGTTTCTATATGTCACCAGGGTAGATCTGCTTCATGTTAAAAGCTTTCTGAATTATGAGCAGCTGGAACATTACAAGTTGTTGTCCATCTAGTGATGAATTTCTTCTTCGAGATTAGGCATTTCCATATAGGTGGGCAGTTTAAATATCTTCTCTGATATTAACATTACAAAATTTTCATTGCATTTCTCTTTAACTAAGCTTGAGAGGTTTTCGGCAGATTCATTAGTACAAAGGTACCTGCGATGTACCTTTTGGTATTCGTGAACTATTTGTGAATATAGGTTTCTCCATATGATGATTTCTTGATTGATTTTGGAAGTAGAAACTATTAGAGATATAATAAAGACATTCATGTGCCTCCACCTGATACCCGAGTGATCAATACTTCAAGACAAGATAGGGTAGACGTATGCATGTCTATGCATCAAGTTTAAAGCTACATGTGTGAGGGTGATATTGTAGGTTGAACTGTCATAGTTCAACCAAGATCCCTTGGACATTTTTACCCTGTTGCTGAAGCAGTATTCCTTACCTTGAGGCTTAAGTTGTGTATACTATGCATTATTTGTTTTCACCCTTGACAGGTTTGCATCGAGTCCTGATTACAAGGTGATTATTTAAAACCCAAGATTTAGTTGTATAATGTTGGGTTTGGATCCAATTGCAAGGTTCTTATCATATATTCCCCTATTGACATCAGAATAGTGTCTTCTGCAGTTCTTGGCATTGTTAATTGAAGTATTGAACATATTACATCGATCAGCACTACAGCAGTATGCTGATTCGTTTCATCTGGCCAGATAAGCCAATGTCACTCAATTTTGATTAACTACTTTAACAATAGTGAGTATATTATTTACATAATTTTACAAATAATGAAACCTGAGTTAAGGAGGTTGTGGGTAATTTAGATTCTTTTATTTTCCTTGCAACATTTCCCCCTTTACTAGTTCAAATTTTAAAATTGGATAGAATTCTCTGAGCAAGATGCTTGTGACTAAGGAATGAGAGAACCAAATCTTGAAAATATTCGTTCATAGTGATGAGAACGTTTAGAAAATAAGCACTAGCAAATCAAGATCCTATTATTCCATCAATTGGCCCTAGGTTGCATCTTGGTGCTCGAGTACCCTTCCCCGACAATGGAAGAGCTGTAATGTCGGATTCACTGAACATGATTCATGTGCTATCAGCTTCAAAGTAATGCAAGAAAATAATGTTATTAACAAGTTCATTTTCCAAAATAGAAGTTTAAACCATGAACAAGTGCTTGCAGCATATGTACAAATAATTCTAGTGACTTGCCCATGAATAAATAAAGAAGCTATCGTACTGTTTTTAATTTCTTGCCTTCAGAATTCAAGGAGCAAAGAAAGAAGCAAATCAACACTAAGCCATGAGGATGTTGACAGTGTCCCTATTAAGTGTTATCAGATCTTAATAAAGTATATATGAGGTGTTAGCCTCACTTGTGTGCATTACGTGGGGTTTTAGACCCATTTTACATCGAGAGAAATTTCCAAATGTCATTGCGTTATGGTTTGCCAGGCCTCTTCATTTTTGGGCAAGAAATCCTACACATTTCATTACATGATTATAAACATTGTCTTTCATAAAACATTCCATCAATACATAAAGGTCCTGTCCGTATTCCACCACCTCGACAATCTTAGCTCAGGTTGTTGCAATTTCGGTATCCATGATGCTCTGTGGCCTATCGTTTAGCTTATCACTTTGTCCAGATTTTTAATGCTGATTGTCTATTTTTCAAAAGAATAAAATAATTAAATATTACTAGGCCATGTTTTATTCTTTTTTTTTTTTAAGAACTTGTCTTAATCATATACTTTGAATTTAAATACAATTGATCGTCGGTTCATTCTATAATTAATCGATTGTGAATCAAAATGTGTCTTATTATTAGTCAATATTAAGAATAAAATACTAAATATATTAATTTTAAATACATTATATATATACACACTCTATCATAGGTTTGGCCGAGGACAAATTGAACATGGAATTGGATTCATCGCTACAAATGATTTAAGAGGAGCTCCTTTTTCTTACATTCTGGAAAGGGTAATCCGAAATGAAAGTTTTACTTCCGTTATCCTTTTTGTAATGAAAGAGGAGAGGGGTTGGCTGATTACTTTTGGATGCAAGAAGAAATGCCTTTCAAGAGGTGGCTTTGGAGATTGTCTACAAATAAGAGAGTCGCCGGCCCCATTGTGAATGGAACAAAATAATTCGTGAATAATGAGAAAAAAAAAATTACAACACTTGTTCGTGAATAGTGGGATAAAAACAAATTGTAAATAATTGGACAAGTATTGCAAAAGAAAACTGTGAATCATGGGTCAAAGAACACCGCAATTACTAATGAGCAAAACAATTGTCAAATGCTAAAAGAATTCTATGAATAGCCTTACAGATTCTATCATCTAATTAATATTCAAAGTATGTGGTAAAAAAGTTATTTTGTACCTGTTTAGATAAAACATCTCAATTAGCACTTACATGAAAAAGAACGTAAATAAAATAAATTAAGTTCCTCCCATAATTAAAACAAACTTTTTGAGAAGTTAAATGAGAAACTTAATTTATTTATTTATTCTATCATAAACACATTCTGAGAAGTTAATCTAAACAGAACTTTAGTTGTCAACTGGTATATATCTTATCAATAAATAATCGAAACAATACAAGTCAAATTTCCAAGTCTAAAGACGGAGTACTATTATAAACCAAACCCATGTAAGTTAAAATGGGATAATAAGGTTATCCATGCAAGTAAAAGTACTGAAATGAGTAAAACACCACAAGGAATAGGCAGTTTTATGTCTCTAGCGGACAGAAATAGGTAAAATAGGTCTTATCTAGTGCAGTCTTAAAGTTAACTAAAAGAAAGCATAGAAATAATCCATGGTTTGAGAATTTGATTGAACAGCAACAAAGACTCCAAAGAGAGTTGAGATGAGAATCCCATGCGCTTTTCAATCGAACATGTAATAACCCTTTTCCAATCGAGCTGCATTAAGAACATTAACATGATTCTTGTCAAAAACTTGAAGAGTTTTGGCTCAAAATGTATGTGATGCTTACATGTACTATAGTATATTTTCTTTAATATCTCACAATAAAAAGTGAATGAACTACTATGAATATGTGCGTAATGTTATTAACAGCTAAAAAAGAGAAAGTGTGATGCTAATTTCAGTACTTTTACCAGTTTGTGCTTCAAACAATCTGATGTGAGGGTCAAGAGCTAGGCCAAGAGACTCAAATACTGGGTCATAGAGAGAATTACTGAAACACACAAGAACATGACATGGCAATTAAAATCACGTGAGATATTATAAGAGAGAAGCAGAGAATTACGAGGACTAGAGTAAAAAACCTCATATATCTCCGACGATATGCAGGGATGTTGTTTATTAGATCCTGCAACCTTCGATTTTCAGGTGCGTTGTTTGGTTGCTGGGGTGGGGGTGTAAGGCCTGTGTTAGGTCCTTCCCTTGGTGGTGAACCTGTCTGCAATACAGATAACAAACGGAGTAGAAGAACCTCAAAATTCCATCCTTGGTTAACACTTTACACCACAATTTTTAACGTACACAGTTAAGCCCAAAAAGAGAAAAGAAAATGAGAAGAAAAAAACAAAAATCAATCAAATGTGATTAATTAAAATAAAATGAGCCCAAAGATACATGTTCTATCTATACAGCTTTTTAGTAACTAATCAACTAATTAACTTATTTCAACTGGTTGCTCTTAACTAATTAACAACCTCTGGCAACATTCTTTACAACAGGTAAACGAAGCAATAAAAGTGAAAACATGCAAGGATGGAATTTGAAAATATTTATTAGGATAATCAAACTACAAAGTTATGTAAAAATTATAATTATAATATCATCCAATTATATATAGTAAGTCTGTTAAAGTATTTAAAGTCATACTTATTATGTTTTTTAATTGATTGAAAGTAACAATTTTTACACTATATTACATAGAAATTAAACTCTAACAATATTAAAGAAATGTATAAATATTTTGAGATTGGAATAATTTATTTTTTGCAAATAACCCAACTAGTTATTTTGGTTATCCTAAAATTCTTAAAATACTTCGTGATATCATGGCCACTCCCAGTCATAATATGGTTCCATTCCTACATACATGATTACATTAACAAAAAAATTAGGTACCTTCTGACGTTTAGAAGATGAACCCTCTCCAGCTTCAAGTCGTCGACCTTCCCATGGCAGTACTGCTCGTCCCTGCAGTGCAAAGTTGCACTTATAATTTTCATTTTTATTTTTAAACCAAAGTAATATTCAAAACAAAATGCCTCCATGTCTTGCATATTTACGAAGATGGGGTTTACCTCTCTGGCTCTGACATTCCTTGCTACTTCGTTTGGTTCTTCTCTCCTCAGCTCCTTTGCAAGTTCCATAATCCATGTTTCGTGTATTAGCACCCCAGAATCGGAATTTTAACATTGATTGTATTTACCATCTAAGGCTTACAAAAAAGATAGAAAGTGATTTCGAATTTTTTACCCTTCCAACTTGCTGAGGAATAATAGCACTAGGCGAACCAGCTGAAGAAACCATTGGTGGAGCATTCTGGTTGCTAATGTTGAGAATTGAATTCAGAGGTGTCCTATGAATGAGTCAACCATAAAAATAAATAAGAATACGAAGTCTCAAAGCCTAGCTTTCTACAATTTCAACTCTAATTATGTTATTTTTGTCATGATTATAAGGAAATAAAGAAATAAAAGGGGTAGAAAACTATATAAGGAATCAAAACTAATGTGCTCACAATTTTTTGTCTTACAACTTATTGAACTAGCCAACCAGGGATAAACTTAAACAGTGGAATTAAAAAAATGATTATATATCAAATATATCTCTTCACCTAATTAAGAATCATTTGGGCTTGAAGTGAACAATACAAAAGTACGCATAGTGAGAGACTAATACTATATTATGATAACTATGATCCCAACAGTTTTAAGTTGTTAGGCTACACACATGAAGGGCATTAAATACTACTTATGAATTGATAATGACGAGCCATTCATTTGACACGGAGAATGAAATGAAAGTGATATAATCATTCAATATGCTTTTTAAATAAGTATTCATCGTAACATACTCTAGTAAAGCCAAATTAATCAATCTAAACAACCATGTTAGTTAGGAAGCTTATGAACTGTACAAAATCATAGATAACTTCAAGTAAATGCTTACCTTGCACATGCAAATTCAGGAGCTAGTGCTTTCTCAAGTTGTGTGGTGACCCTGGTTGCATTAGTTGGGGCTGCTTGATTCGGTGGTATACCAATTGGTTGTTTCAGCCTAATTAATTCCAAGAATCGATATCATTAAAATGATGGAGTAATTGTAGAAAATTGAAACCTATATAATTAGATCAGCAACATAAACATAAAATGCTGCCCTATATGAGAATCCAAGGCTTTAGGAGGAGTACTTGGAACTATTATAGGAAAATTGAAGGAGGGGATAGGGATCTCATGTTCCATATTGAGATCCAAAGCTAATCCGACTCCACTTTATAAGTTGGTGTTGTAGGATTAAGTTGTGTTTTAACATCAATTTCTAAGATGTCCAAAAGTAAGAAGCTAGTGAAGTTGTTCATATTTCAGAGGTCCTAGGACTAGTAAAGGGCCAAAACACTAAGGGTTAGTATTTGCAAACTTGTTTACATGAACAAATTTTTAGGTTAATGCAAGAGGACTGGTACAATAATAGATTGTATTCATGTCTCTGATTTGGCATCACTTATAAGGGCCTACTTTTAAAAATAAACTTAGTGAACTTTTGAACTGTACAAAATCATAGATGACTTCAAGTAAATGCTTACCTTGCAGATGCAGATTCAGGAACTATTGCTCTCCCACGTTGTGTAGTGACCCTGTTTTCATTAGCTGCGGCTACTTGATTCGTCAGTATACGAATTGGTTGGTCCGGCCTAGTTAATTCCAAGAATCAATATCATTAAAATGATTGAGCAATTGTAGAAAATTGAAACCTATATAACTAGATCAGCAACATAAACATAAAAAGCTTCCCTATCTGAGAATCCAAGGCTTTAGGAATAGTACTTGGAACTATTATAGGAAAATTAAACGAGGGGAAAGGGATCTTATGTTGTATATTGAGATCCAAAGTTAACTGGCTCATCTTATTTTATAAGTTTGATTTATGCTTTGAGAGCAAATTTTAAGATGTCCAAATTCTAAGGATTAATATTTGCTAACTTATTTACGTGAACAAATTTTTAGGTTAATGCAAAGAGGCCCATACAACAATACATCGTATTCGTGTCTCTGAGTTGGCATCATTTACAAGGGCCTAATTTCAAAAATAAATGAATTACTAGTCTATTTTTAACTTTTCTGTTGAATAGAATTGACTCTAGGTATGAGATGTTGAAAAAATATTTGTATTTACACTTCAAAAATGATTCTACTTGATTATCATCCAAATAAAATCAATTATGATATGCTCACTTTTCAAATGTCATTTGTAAAACCCATTTTTTAACAACTGCAGATATGCAATTAACATAAAAATGTCATGCTTGCTTTTTATGTGAAAAAGTAATAGTTACTGCTAAAGGTTGCTTACCTGGAGAATTGAACAGGACCAGTAACTTGCTCCCAACGACCATTAGGCAATGCCCCTTGGAATTGGTAGTTATTGTTTAGATTATATATTTGGGTATACCTACAATAAGAAAAACATTTAGCTTGATGCATTGTCGTATCTTCAAAAAATGTTTTAAGTTAAAATTGAATATTTGAAGTCAATAATTTGATACCTAGGGACATTAAAGATTAAGCAGTAAAAGATTTCATTGTTATGGCAGAAGGGGTAAGTTATGGGTGATAGTGCGTTTATATATCTAGAATTTAAATCACAAAATTTGGCCTCAATAATTGAATTAGATATTAAATTGAATTAAGACTTGAGTTATATTTTCCAAGTAATTATTATTAAAAACATTAAACTGAAATAATGAATCAACAACATGCTTGATGATCATAAGGATTTGGTGGCATGCAATGGAAAAATTAGGTTTATGTAATAATAACAAAATTTTTAGCACGTCAGCCTAAAATAATAACAAAATTTTAGCACGTTTGGCTAAACTTACCAATTTACTCATGATAAAAATGTAGCAGATTTAATTTAATAAAAGAATTTAACATATACTGGAACCTAGGATTAATTTGGTAAATAGGAAATTAATTAGAAGTTGAGATTATAAATTAAAATTCATTCACAGGCATAAGGTGTGAATTTTTTATGTAGTAGAGTAGTGCATTGTCTAGGTATCCTAGAAAATATAGGTTTATATATGCATTACTTGTTTATTTATTAATTAATTGATTGCTAACATAATGTATTTCATATAAGTAGAGGAATCATACTGCAGGTAATTAAGATTATATTGTGAATCAGTAACACCAACTGCAGAGAGTTGTTGGGGCCTACAATTCAAAAAACACAGTCAAGTAAATGCCATTATCAACATAAAGAGCACACAAACATATAAATTATTATAAAAGAGATGTGTGAAGGTACTAAATTAGACACCACATACCACCTAGAGTTCCATGCCTCGTGAGAGTTAATGGCCCGGCTGTTTTGAAGATGCAGTAATGTAGATCTTTCACCAGTCATGATTGGTCCATTTGGTATTCCTATGTCAATTCTTGCTCTTTCCTCCACCTGCTTATGAATTACAATGAATAATAAAGTAATAAAATGGCTAACAAAGAATAATGCACTAAGGGTGTTAGGTCCAAGATGATTGAAACTACAAAAATTTTGATAGATAAGAAATCGTTAGGATTTGAGTGAAATATTACAAAGTTGATATGTGTATAAAGTCTGCAGCATAATCCTAGTATAGCCTACTAAAACTAAATATCTACTAAGATCAATGTGTATATAGTCTTGACTTAAGAGTCTGAGCATCAAATATCATTGAATATGATAAGGCCATTGTTCTACATTTCTTATGTAAGAAAGTTAAAAACATATTAGAGATTTTCTCAAGTGTCAAAATCTTGAAACAATGATATGACAAGATGGACTTTTGGTAGAGGTATCTTAATGATATGTTCAAAACAATTCTAATTACAATGACTAAAAAGCAAAAAGTTATAGCTTCCATAATAGAAAAACATATTTGTTTTAAAGAAAATTAGAAGCAACATTTGTTTACATTAAATGCATGATTTCAACGATAATACATCTTCAAAAGAACTTCAAGCTTCATGCCCAATAATTAGAAAAATGTCAAGTGATATATAAATACCCAAACACGGAGAATTAAAAAAATGGTTGAACTACCTCATATCTTTAATCTTTCATTCTTTGAAAAAGCACTTGCTCTCTTTGTATATTTAGTTTTAAAATGTTCTTCACAATCATCGCCATCAAGGAGTATTTATGGTAAATCTTTGAGGTAACATTAATTTGCATTTATGTTTTCTTGAGAGAGTGCAGCCTAAAGATGCATTAAAAAAAAATAAAGAATAGGTATGTACTAAGGTCAAGAGAAAATTATACAAGAATACTTGGTAA
Source organism: Pachyrhizus erosus (assembly GCA_026544285.1). Taxonomy (NCBI): domain Eukaryota; kingdom Viridiplantae; phylum Streptophyta; class Magnoliopsida; order Fabales; family Fabaceae; genus Pachyrhizus; species Pachyrhizus erosus. Next base: position 10,231 of record JAMLFT010006617.1, read on the forward strand.
ATGAGAAACCTTTCCATGTAAGAAAGGATGTTAATATATAATAAAAATTCTTAACTTATTCACCAAAGACTGAATGTAACCTTGAATTTGTAGGAATGAATCAATATAAATTGATTCTTATGTGTTGTTTTTACTTATATTTATATCCTTTGTAAACATAAGAGGTTTTCTGGATTGAGATTGTGTGGTTTAAAATATCTTAATTTAAATCTACCATCCAATTCTTGCACTGATGCTTGTTTAATTCATTTATGTGTGTTTGAAAAAAGAAGTTTTTAAAAGAATAAAAACACTTAATCTCTATTCTTCTGTTTTCTATTAATCATTTTTCAAATGACATCACTATTTGTGGAAAAATATTTTTAAATAATTCTACTCACTGGGTATATTTGATTTAAAAATGGATGGATGGATGCTTGATGATTGATGCCACTCAAAGTATTGTTTCCGGTGATGCTTGGATCTAGTACCTGCCTACTTGCGTTGTATTCATTTGATATACCCAAACCTTGACGCCTACGTACAACATAGAAATGTAGAACATATATTAAACATAAGTTCAACAATAGATGAGAAAGGATAAGACATGTATAGTATATGTACAAAAACTTGTTATGATATTCATAAAATAACAGACACAAAAAAAAAAAAAAAAAAACTTACATAGGTGAACTCTCATTTAAAAGTTGATAAAATGGAACATGGTTTGTAGCTTGCTCTTGAACTTGAGAAGTTGCTCCTTCTGATATTAATCCCACCTAATCAAATTATCAAAGTGCTATATTAAAAAAAAAACCCATAGAGTTAATTTAAGAAAAACAATTTTAATTCCTCCATGTATGTGTATGACCTAGATTTACTCTAATCATGTAACACATTTGCGCACACATATATTTATCTTTCTTTATATATATATATAGGCAAAGAAAATTCGTTAACAAGTGAGTACCTTAGCACAAGATCTGCTAAGGGGATACAAATAAAATCTGATAAAAACCATCCGTCCCAATCAACCAGCACAAGATCTCTACAAAAAGCCAAAACCAACCACACAACAAAACTCCCCCAACATTAAAAAAAAAAACAGGACATCTTATATGTTGTAGAGGAAATGGGAAGAGCTCAAATGTTGTAGACCCATAAATTGTAGAAAATGAAATTCTCCATTATTTTGTGATGCTGAACACATGCCTCACCATATTAAGCACTCACACTAGACCATAGCGAAGAAAATGCATTCGAAAATAAATGACTAGTTATCTATTACTTTCCTCTATAGTACCACAACTCTTACATGTCAACTAATAACCCTCAATACCTAACGAGAAGATATATATCCTATAAGTATACTTTGATTTCAAAACCTTTTTTGTTCACCCATTCAATTATACGAACTAAGCAAACAACATACGTATATCCTTTTGTCAATCCATTCAATTTTACAAAGTAAGCGAACGACATGCATATACGTGATATAAAAATGGAAACACATCTATATGTATCCTAATTTATACTCTGTGCGATAAATGAACATTAATGAAGACATGTGATCAATATTTATCACGACATGCAAAGGGCATATATTGATTAAAAGTTACAATTTACCACTGGTGATAAATGAAAGCCAAGCAGTGTTTCATTTAGCATTAGAGGTGAAAGAGAGGGTTTTTTTTAGTGTAATCTAAAACCTTGTATAAACTACCGAAGTCCTATCACTAAGTCAACTCTAATGGATTAGGATAAAGAGTTTTGTTATTAGCATGATGGATTAGGATGGTCCAAAATAAGAAATGGAACCACGAGGCTTTCAAAGCTAGAAGACTTCATTAGTGGTTCGAGCCTGGTTGTTTGCTATAACTACTTAAACCTGCATATTATTTATAAATGGGAAAACATATACATAATATTTGTTTAATAAGTGATGAAAAACCCTACCAAACTGTTGTTGCATAGTTGAGAAAAGATACTACAACAATACCAATCCTTAAAATTCTTCCACAGCCAAGGGTGGCTAGAGGTCAAATGACCAAGGTTTGCGAGCCAATATGCCACTCTATTAATTAATATATGTATTTCCATATTAGTGACGACATATACACACACGCCTACTAATATATTTAAAGGATTGTATTACAGTAATGAATAAAAGCTTACTTGGTTCTCTGTATACATGGGAGCAGCTAAAAATGCAGCAACATCTTCCTCGCTGAGTTGGGATTCAGTAGTTCCACTGCTGGATGATATGAACTGATTCGAATAAAATGCATAAGTTCAAGTTTAGATTAAGAGGAAAGGGAATTGGAGGATAATAATTGTATCACAAGACTATAAGGGATAATATAATAAAAAGTGTAAATAAGTTTTGACTTCCTATAAATATACCTTGACATGATTTTAATTTTTTTAAAAAATATTAGACTTAACATTTTTTAAATTATTTAAAAATAACCCTATTACCGTTAAGCAATGACATGAGATACAACTACTCATTCCATGCATGATTTTAAATTACTGTCCAGTTATAATTATGATTGCAGTAGACCTTTAAGTTTTCTATAATTACAATGTGATGACATTTGTAATTGAATCTATTTATAATTTTTGAAAATATTGAAGTGTTTGAGGTCACAATAACTACAATCACTGTTACAACTTGAAACGAGATGCCCCTATCAACAACTCCTGAGAGATGAGATGACTAACTTTATACTAAGACAAAATTACTTAATGGTGAAAATTTTTATAAGTTTACTAGAACTAAAACTAATAAGTGAGAAATGATTTTAAACAATTCTTCATGCATTTATTGAAATTAAATAATTATTTTTTAAATAAAATGATTAAATAGATAATGTACATTGTTTCTAAAAGTTTTTTCTTTTTTATGGTTTTTCTCTTTTGGCAAGTTTATATATACGTGATTGTATAAAAAATATAATGTAAATGATCTTTATATTATCATTGTGTGTATTCATACATAGTGAAAAAATACTTATACTTATTATATATAAGAAATATAATGTAAATGTTCTTTATATTATCATTCAATTATGTATTATTATATAATTAAAAATTACTAACTTTTATAATATATATTTTTTAAGTGACATTTAAGGCTATTATTAATTAGTTAATATTGTAAAAATAATTTTTATGCTAACAGTATATCAAACTTAAACTTTTTATTTTATTTTATTACTATTTATAATGCTATAATAGTGTATTACTTATATTTACCCTCTCCTTTCCTTCCAAACCAAATAAAGTGACATTTTCTTCTTTCCTTCCCCTACTCTTGAACCAAAATAAATAAGTTCTCTTTTTCTCAGTTCCTTTCCATTGAAATCTCTCTCCTATCCTTCCCTCCCCTCTCTTTTAAATCAGACACACTGTAAGGGAATCAAACATTAACCAACGATCCGTTGCTAATAAAATCAATTTTTGACAAACTAACGAAAATTCTTCAAAAATGGTTATTTTCAATCGGGCATGATATTGAAAATCAAGACCCTTAGTGACTATCCATTACAGACATACTTACCGTACTTGAGGAAAAGTTGCAAGAATAGTACATCATATATATACAATTTTTTTTTTCCTAAAACCAATAAAAAAAAAGTACAAATACATAGATAATTTAAATATGCAGGGCAATACTTACAAGAGTGAACAAATGCTTACCAGATTATACATATTGAAACTGCTACCAACTTAGTCACCGGTTCCTGAAGGTATTGGAATTGAAGAATGCCAACAATAGAAAACTGTTTGAGTTGTTTCAAATAAATATAGATTGTTAAGTTCATATCACAAGAAAAATGACGTACAAACAATGCAACCATGAAGGGGGGAAGTAAAAATGTAATTACAGAAATTTCAAAAGTATTAAATGCAAATGCCATTTTAGTCTCGTATATATTTCCTTAGATAGTTTTAAAAAAATTATTAGACCACTAATTTAGAAAGCTTTAGCATTTCCTATATTAAAAGAAAAAGACAATTGGGAATCCTCTCACTGGCATCTTTGACAAATAATTTTCCTAACAGAGCATAAAAAATTTAAAGATATCTTTAAAATTCTCAAAATATTAAATCCTCATTTTTTTTTCATAATTCACTATTAGAACACTATGATATATAGAAAAGATTGATATATATAAATTAAAAATTAAAAATTGACTGAATTTTACAAAACTAAATTAATTTAGACTGGGTTGATATGATCCAATTGTTTAATTAAAAGTAAAAAAAACCATTGGATTCTTAGCAAAAAAAAATTAATTATTTTGATTTGAGTCTTGATATTTTTTGGGGGTAAATACTAGAGTGTTGAATTTAACCAAAGCTAAACCTATCTTAAATAAAAGTATGATTGTTTGATTTTGAAAGCAACTTTATAATGCGTTCAAAAGAAAAAGGAAAGCAACTTTATAATATATTTTAAAATTTTCTTTTTTTTAACTTGAAAAATTACAATAATTACAAAATTTCATAAATTTTAAAAAATTATCACATTTTTAAAAGAGATACTTGTTTATTGAATTTATTATTTTTTTAGTTCTTAAATTTGTTAAAAAAATTATTTTTATTGATCAACGTCTTTTTATTTTTTTATTTTTATTTTGTTTTTTATTTTTTATCTTTATTTTTAATTTTTTTACAGAGACTAAAAGTAAGAATAAAAAAATCATAGAATTAAAATCAGTTAAAAAGATTTAAAAATCAAAAACAGAATTTTTAAAATGTTTTAAAAGACTAAAAACACAGTAAATCTTTATTTTAAAAAAACAAACATAACTTTAATAGATGAGAGAGATGATATGCATTGTGCAATGATATAATGCAGTTCAGTGGTTGTACTGACCCAAATAGATACTCTCTTGCTCTGCTGCTGCCTCTGCAGTCATAAAAAAAAACATAGAAAACAAGATGGAGAAAATAAACAAGTGAAGAAAAATGATAGAACATAAAGGAAAAGTAGAGAGAGTGAGAGAGTGAGAGAGTGAGAGAGTGAGAGTGAGAGAGTGAGAGAGTGAGAGTGAGAGAGAGAGACTGTAGAGAAACCAGTAATAAAGTATCCATGTTTGCGTAGTGACATAAAAAAGGTGACGTGCGTAAGTGTGTCATCAAAGATATTAACCTCATTGCATTTAATATTGAGTTTTGTATTTGGATTTTAATTTTTCAAAGAAAGAGAATAATAAGAAAAAATAAAGTAGAAAAAGATAAAAAAAAAAAAGAAGAAAGAAAGTAACGTGTATGAAAACAATAGTTATTATTATTACTATTATAAAAAGGGTCAAACGGCCCAGAAAAACAATATTATTTGGTTTAATTTTAGTGACATGATAGAAATTCAAAACTAGGCAGTGGACCATGCTGTTGCACGGTTGTTTATAAAAAAACAACAAAGAGAAAGAAAAAATAAAGAAAAAAAATGAAAAACAATATAGAAGACCTGTAATATATATATAAAACAACAACACTTGACAAACAGTTAATCAAATTTATATTAGTATAGATTAATGAGAAAAAAAATTAGACCTTTTTTATTTTGGCTTCGATCTAAAGCAAGTTTTAAACCGAT